>JAVSBS010001091.1:0-20502 GCA_033124195.1 Coracias cyanogaster | reverse complement strand
TCTCTAGATATAGATAAATACCACACACATACAGCCCTACACGTCCACCCCTCCCCTCAGCAGCACGCAGCCACATCCCGTATTGATGTCCTACACCCTCCCCTGGTGCTTTAGCTAATTATTGTCGAGGCATTTAATTGCCAGTGCTGCCCTGCAGAACTTGCTTCACCCCCACCCCCACCACAACCCCCTCGCCACCACCACGCTGACCAAGCACCGCAAGGTGTATTTTAAATATTGCTTCTTTAATAATCTACATCGTGGTGGCAGCTCCAAGGGACGATACAGCCGACACGATTTTTCTTTTCCCCCTCCCTGTGTCATCAGGAATTCCTTATTGCTGCAGACTTCTCTATCCCCTGGCTCCCATAGGCCATGGGCAGATTTAATTCTGCTAATTATCTTAAATATAAAACATAATGCAACTGATCCCTTGCCATTGCTGTAGTAATAAAAAAATAGGGAAAAAAAAAAAAGGTTTGTATCCTTATTGCCAGTGTGTGCCAGGAACTGCTTTTCCCCTTTCTTCTGGTGCCGGTTAAGGCTGCTGACTCCCTCGCTGCCGAGGGCTGATCCCGCACTGAAACAAAACGTCAAATTACTCCTCAGGCTGAAAAAAAGGAGAATTTTTAAAAAATGGTTGCAAGAAAAGCCCAACAGTTTCCTATTTTAAAACCAGCTCACAGTTCTTTGCAAGGGTCTGAGCAGTACAGTAGAGAGCTACATTTACTGAAAATGTCTAGTGCTGATCGAGTTCTTTTTTAAAAAGAAGGAAAAAAAAAAAAATTCAACCCAAACGAACCCCAAATTAAATTAAACCAGAGAGGTGGCTGGCAGGCCAGGAGATGGAGGGGATCCTGTGCCGCCCGGGGAGCCGGCAGCAGCCCCTGCTCTGTGGGTAGGAATCAAGTGAAGAAAAAAACAAATAAAAATAAAATATATTTTTTTAAAAAACATCCAGTTTTCCAGGCCGGGCGGTGAGGCGACCCCCGCGCATGAAGGCACAGCAGCGCGAAGGCAACGTGATCTGTGGGAAGTTCAGCCAGCCCCTGCTAGAAGTTCGCCCTGTGAGGTGGGTTCAGGCCGGTGTCTCGCTCGGGCTGAAACAAGAGGGATAAAGGAAGTATCACAGAATGGTTTGGGTTGGAAGGGACCTCAACGATCATCTAGTTCCAACCCCCTGTCATGGCAGGGACACCTCCCACTAGACCAGGTTGCTCAAGGCCCCATCCAACCTGGTCCTGAACACCTCGAGGGATGGAGCATCCACAGCTTCCCTGGGCAACCTGTGCCAGTGTCTCACCACCCTCACGGTGAAGAATTTCCTTCTAATTTCCAATCTAAATCTCCCCTCTTCCAGTTTGAACCCATTACTCCTTGTCCTATCCCTACAGGCCTTGGTGAAAAGTAGCTTTCTTGTAGACCGTGTTCAGATACTGGAAGGCTGCAATAAGGTCTCCTTGGAGCCTTCTTTTCTTCACTTGAGCTTCATAGGAGAGGTGCTCCAGCCCTCTAATCATCTTTGTAGCCCTCCTCTGGACCCTCTCCCTGTCCTTCTTGTGCTGAGGGCTCCAGAGCTGGACACAGGACTCCAGGCGGGTCTCACAAGAGGGGAGTAGAGGGGGAGAACCCCCTCCCTTGACCTGCTGGCCACACTTCTTTTGGTGCAGCCCGGTTGGCTTTCTGGGCTGCACTGGCACATTGCTGGCTCAGTCCCTTGTGCTGTGAACACACCCCGCCATCTACATTGACTCACCGAGGGGACCCTACCTCTCCATGGCCAGGCTTCTGGGCCAAGGGGGGCTTCTTGAGGATGCCTCGTCGTGGGGCTGGCGCTGGCTTTGCCTCCCCGTCCTCAGCTGCGTCGTAGGTCCCGGCCAGGGCGTAGTGCTGCTTCCTCAGCTCGCCCAGGCGCACCCGCTCACCCTCCAGACGCTTCTCCAGCTCCAGCACCTTCACCTGCGCCCAAACAGCCATCTTGGTCCCTGTGCACTCTGGGGGTGTGATCCTTCCCCTCCGCCCCCCCATCTCCAGCGCCATGCTGGAGGGGCAGAAGAGACTTTCCCTTGCACCGGTCTGGATCAAGACCTCAGCAGCACTGAATCCACCCTTGTGGCCATACCTGTGTTTCCATCTCTTCCTTCTTCAGCTTGATGAGGGACATGCCCGAAAAGTCCATGGTGTCTGTGGAGAGAAGTGTAGAGGGGTCCTCAATAAGAGCACCCCTTGCAGAGGATCCTCACATGCCAAAGTGAAGCCAGATGGGCACCTTGGGGTGCTTGCCAGGCCAGAAAGGGATTTGGCTGGGTTTTTCCTCCCTTTTCCTCACAATAAACCTCACCTTTCTCCTCAATCTGCTCTTGCCCTGACTTAGTGGAAGCCACCACATTGGCTGCCATCTCATTGACGTTGCGTGAGCACTCCTGGAGCCGGATGAGGTTCCTGCTGCTCTTCTCAGCTTTCACCTGCAAAGAGCATGGGGGTGGCTGTGGGTCCCCACCACAGCACCTCCATATGGGCACCCGCCAGGCTGGGGGAGCCCCCAGGCAGCCATGTTCTGTGCTAGAGCAGAGACACCAAGCATACCATACCAGAACAGCCCTTGCGCATGATAATTTGGGGTTGGAAAGGATGGATGGACAGATACACACTCTTATTCTTGTTGGTCCCATCACAGCTCACCAAGGTGACCCCTGCAAGCCCCTTCAGCCCCAGGACACCAAACCATCTCTGCTCCCACCTGAGCCAAGCACACATGGACAAGCAGCATCGGTGCAGAACTATTTGGTTTTTAACCATACTTTTAATTTTAAAACCATCTGCTGTAAACAGCAGAATGGGTCTTCCTCCTCTGAACCTGCATCCTCCATTTGTTCACTGAAACCTTCTACTCATTGCTCTTGCCCACGCCAACAGGAAAGGTGGAAAGGACCAAACCCCATCATTCTCAATGCGGGCTCCTGCAGTTGCTTATTCAGGGCTTCTCGTTAGTTATTAACATTTTCTTTACATAATCAGTTTGACAGGAGGAAGACGGGAGGTTTTACACATCTTCATTTCCAAGGGAAACCCTGCTAGACGCGGGAATATTAATGCAGGTGATGATACATGGATTAAAATCACAGACTGACTTCAAATAGTAAGAGCTTCCCTTCCTCCCTGCTCCAGGAGGAGACCACACTGGCCATAAGCTGCCCAGAAGCACCCATGGACTCAAAATTAGTTAAACCTTGAGGAGCTGCACACAGAGGATCTTGCTGGGATACCCACCTTGGAGGCAGCCACGAGCTGGGCTGTGCTGGCGGCGATCTCATGGGAGCAGACGATCAATTCTTCGTATTTGCCCATGTGCAGGACAACTCTGTCCGCTGACTCCCTGCGTTACAGGTCAGAAGGGAGATCCTATTAGAGATACTCGCCGTGCAGATTATTTCTCTCCTGCTATACCCTTAGAAATCAGCATCAGATCTTGAACCAGCAGCTTTGCCGGTAATTAAGCCTCATTTACAAAGCAATTACCCAAAGCCCAGATCCAGAAGTTTTGGACGGGTATAAAATACCAGCGGAGGCAGGATCATTCCCATAATGAAGTGGGTGGAATTTTTAAAGCTTTGTCCAAGAAAGCCCCCACACTTCCTGCACTGGCACAGGAATACCCTGCCCCAATCCCCACCACCCTGGGCACAACCATCTGAGCAGGAACCAGGACATGGAGTATTTGATTGGCATCACATTTTACAAGCCAGGAGGAACCGGGAGTCCCTGCTTTGGTGACCGTGTGGTTCAACCCAGGCTACGATGCTCTAGAAGGAACCAGCAACAACGCTCCATGAAGAGCCAGCAATGGGACAGTTTGGGTTACTGGGTGATGCAGAAGCGTGGCCCAGCCCTGGGTGCAGCACATGGAGCCATGCCTGGAGAGGACCTTCCCACAGTGGCCATGGGAGAGGTCCCTGGGTACCTACACTAGCTGCGTGGCTCCCCAGCCCACCGCCTTGGAGGCAGAGATCAGCCCTTCAGTCCAGCGCGAGTTCTTGGCATAAAACTCCTGAGTTGTTGCTGCCCCCTGTTGTTATGAGAATATTATGGCCTGTAATAACTTATCTGTAATACACAACAATCCATAAATCCATAGAAAATATCCATATGAAATAGAACTAGATAAATTTATACATAAAGCCATAAACCCAAGAAATTGGCAGCATTTCCGTGCCCTTCAGGCCGCTCTTACTGCCCTGCTTAAATACGTATCAAGAAAACTGGCTCTGGAGCCCCATGCCTGCGAGTTTGAGCTGGGTTTAAAACCCACCGTTTTGGGCCATCATCTTTAGATGGAGAAGGCTTTGCAAAGGTGACAGTGATGTGTGTGGAGAGCACGGGGCTGAGCAGCCCGTCTCCAGGGAGTGAGACTGCCAGAAGTGCCGCTGGCACGGGAAAGCACAGAATGTAGCCAGTGTTTCCACAAATTGTGGGAAATTCTCCTGTATTTCATGTCAGCGCAGAGAGATGAGTGTAGGGGAGGACTTACCCGGCCACTTTCTACTATCTCCTTCTGTAGGTTTGTAGATGTCAATACAAGAAGTCTAATAGCCTGGAATGAAGAAAAACAGGTTTTGGTGTTTACTGGGGATTTTATAGAGAAGGAGCGATGCTGGCCGTGGTGGGAAGTTACAGTTTTGTGCAGCCTTTGATGCTCCAGCATTTCTGCAGTACTGACCTTCATGAGGTCCGTGCAGGAGTTCAGAATCCTGTAGGGAAACAAGAGAAAAGTCTTCAGCATCCTCTGATGTCATGTCCAGAGAAGCAGGCTTTGGCCTCAGTTAGAAAATGAGTCTTTTTTGGAGACCGGCCAGCCTGTGGGTTACTTCTAACAGACCACTAAGAAGTTGTGAACAATTGGCTTAGATGTGCAAGACGAAGGTCCACCCTTCTAAGAGAATTTTGTGCTCGGCATCAGGATGATGCAGCAGCAGGTTGCACGCACATCTCTGGAGCAGAGCACAGCCCAGCCAGGTACAGGCATAGGACAGAAACCTGCCCATGGCTGTCACACTGCCCCTCAAAACTCACCGCTCGTTCACCTCAAGCTTAACACCAGAGCTCTCGTTTCTGGCCTGGCTCATCATCTCCTGTTGGGAAACACAAGGGGAAGGGTGGGACACCACATTCCTGCGAGGGCAAGCAGGGTGGAGGACAGATGGGACGCTTTGCTGCCCCAAGGCACCAAAATGGTCCACCCTGCAGCTCTGTCTCACCTCTATCCGCCTGACAGCATCCTCAATCGCCTCTGAGGTGGAGGCCATCTCCTTCTCAACCATGTCCCCCAGCTCTTCTTGCCTGATGTCTAAGCTCTTGGGCCTCAGCTCCTGCCAGAGGAGGCAGCAGCCACCAGAAGTTTTTAGGGAGAGAGAGGGAAGAGAGGGTATGTGTAAGGAATAACACCAAACTAAGGTGCTCGACCCCTTTTCAGACCACGAGGGTGAAGGCAGATGTGCCACCAACTTGCAGCCAACATGGCACAGGGACCTCAGAGATAAGAAATGCCCCAAATCAAGGTGACAAAACTCGATCACAGGAGCAGTTTTGGCAGGGCAGACCTCTCCAGAGGGCTCTGGAGAGCTTTGAATGAACAGCGGTTTAATGGAAAAGACTAATGGGGGCTTCATGAGAAGAAACATCTGAAAGTGGGGAAGTTCCATTCTGCAGGAGTTACTGGGCTGAAAGACTTCACCTATCTGAGGGTCACTGTCTCTGTGCACTACCTCAGCTCTTGGAAGCTGAGATGGCTCAAGGTGAGCATCAGAACCTGGGGGTATGGGGAAAAAGCCACCCCAAAGTGCTCCCTCCAATCCAGAACCTCAGATTTCTGCCCTGGACAATGGGGAAGGGCAGAAGGCTTCAAGCAAACATCCCTCTTTGACAAACGAAGGCAACGTCCTACTGCATTAACCGCAGGCTTTGCTTTTTCCTTTAGGAAATCCCAGTGCCAAGAACTACCCCACCCAGCCAGCCCTGGGTGGGAGAATGAGTGTCCTGGGCTCCATCTCCTACCTGGGCCAGCTGCAGGACCCCCCGCAGTGCCTGTCGCACATTCCCCAGCTCAGCACGCCCCAGCGTCTCCTTGTCCTTCAGCTCGCCCAGGTAGTCCAGGCTCCGCTGCCCACAGTCCCTGCACATCTCCATCAGCCCTGGGGAGAAGATGGGTCAGTGCTGGGCCCCATGCTGGGCAAGGGGTCCCTCCATCCCAGCCCTGCCACCCTCCTCTTCCTCCTCCCCTCAGCGGCAGAGATGATGCCAAGCATCAGCTGCATCCAGCAAATTCCTTGCAGAAGAGCAAAAATTGGTGTCCAGAAGCAAAGCGATATTCCTGCCCCAGAACGGAGCACTGGAGGGGAGGGAATGTCACCAAGGGGAGCTGGGGGACCATGGTTCCTCTGGGAAAGACCCAACCTACATCCAGCTCCCAAAGGAGAGTTTTTTGGCATGGCCACCCCAAAACCAAGCCCCGTGAGCAAGAAAACCCCCCCCAACACCCGCTGAGTCCCTGCATGGTACTCACGGTCAGCGTGGTCGGTAGGAGCCAGGTGGGATGTGGCGCTGCCGTTCACAATGGTGTCGGCCGTCAGATGGGCGAAGAGGGCCAGAGCCCCCACCAGCCCCGCAGCATCTGCCAGTGAGAGACGGTGGTCAGGCCCTGCCCGCCTGCAGCACCACTTGCCAAGTCCTGGGGGCTGCAACCCACCCTCCAAGGCGCTCAAGCATCAGCACAAGAGCTTGGAGAGGTCAGTATTGACTTCTCCAGCTTGCAGGTTGCTCCTTGACTGAGCACATGGGAACCTACCAACTCCACCTGCCTTGTCCCTCCACCACCAGGGCATTGCACGCTTGCCGATGGCCCTGAAGCAGCTGGGGGCTGCTGGATACATAAAAATAAAAGCAAGGTGCAAGCAAGGCCACCGGTCCCCATCCCCAGGTACCTGCCATGGAGGCCACGTACTGCGCGTGCCCATTCTCCAGGGTGTCCGTGGACTCCAGCGCTGCCTGTGCCCGGCTGAGCAGGTAATCTGCAATGAATTTAGCTTCGTTAGCACAGTCAGGCTGCCTAGCATCTGAACAAGCGTGAGCGCTGACTCCATGAGGCACCATTAAGCACTAAAATCTGAGGAAAACAGTGCTGAGACGTGAGCTAAAAATTCACTCCTTGGAGGTCTGACCCCAACCTCCTTAGGAATGATGTTGGGTAGGAAAAAGCACCTGGGGGAAGCTGAGATGGACCATGATCCATCTTGGAAGTAGAAGGGATGGTAGGTTGAGCAGTGGTTGAGCAGGAGGTACCTGGGGAGCTGGTGCAGCGGATGTGCAATGGGTCATCCAGCTTGGCCACCGCATCACGGAGGATGTCCTCTGCCTCCCGCACTGTCTCCTGCAGGATGTTGAACTGCTCATCCAGCAGCTTCTGCTGCAAGCTCTGCTCCTGGTTGCTCTGCGAGGCAGGAGGAACAGGTGAGTGGCACAATTGAGACACAGGACCTCCATCACCAACATACCCCTCAAGAGTCCCTTTGCAGGATCAGACCCAGGCATTGCTGTGCAAGTCATATCCCACCAGCTACATCAGCAATGACTGCGCTGAGCCCCTCAACTGCTCAGCACCCCCACACGCATCTTGTCTCGGTGAGTAGAGGAGCAGTGGGCTCTCCACAGCACCATACCTTCTCCAGGAGCCTGCTCTGCAGCTCACGGATCTCCCTTGTGGCCTTGTCCGCCTCCTGGCTCAGCTGCAGCTCCTTCTCCTCGATGAGGCCACGCGTGGAGAGCAGCTCGCACTCCTTCTCACTCACCGACCGCCTCAGCACCTCCTTCTCAGCGTGCAGGGCCTCCACCTGGGCGCTGAGCTCCGCGCCTGCCTGCCATTGGGGCCAGGAGACCCCTGTCACCCACTGGTCACCAGGTCACAAGCGCAATGGTTACACAGCGGGGAGCTGAGGACGTGCCCAGGTCATGACACTGATGGGGTGGACCCTTGTTCAGCCCCACGGTGGCTTCCTGGGCTGCTGCTCGTGCCGCTGGCGTGGCAGTGGTGGCAGGCACATCGCCTTGCATGACAGGGATTTGTGACAGGGATTTGGGGACCACCCTGTGCCCCCAGCCTCATACCTGCTTGGCATGGCTGAGCGAGAGCTGCGCCTGGTCCAGCTCATCCCGCCGGGCATCCAGCTCCTGCCGCAGCTGCTCCATCTGCACGCTCTGGTCCTCCAGCTGCAAACACACGCCCGTGCCGGGGGCTCAGCTGTGGCCAACGCCCTGGCCCCACTCAGCACTGGCACACAGCCAGGATGGTGGGAACAAGCCTAGCCACGTTTTGCAAGACACGTTTTCAGGGTCTTTGAGGGGTCCTAAGAATGCTCCTTTCCTCAGGGCAGGGACTCTGGGAGCAGCCCCCAGCTTGAGCCCCAGAGAACAAAAGCACCCTAACCCATCCATCTGTATTGCGGCATTTCCTTAGGGGAAGAGATGGCAGATTTCATCGAGTCATAGAATGTCAAGTTGGAAGGGACCTCAAGGATCACTTAATCCAACCTTTCAAGGTAAAAAATACAGTTAAAGTGAGATGGGCCAGCACCCTGTCAAGCTGAGTCTTAAAACTGTCCAATGTTTTGGACAGTTGATAGACTTGGTGATCTTGGTGGTCCTTTCCAACCATAATGATTCTATGATAATGTAGGGGAATCCAAACATTGGAGACTATTCCAATGTTTAATTGTTCTCACTGTGAAGAATTTTCTTGCAGACTCCAATCAGAATCTCCCCAGAAGTAACTTGCAACCATTCCCCTGTTTTTTTTTTTTTCAGGTGACTCCTCACAGAAAGGGAGTCTCCTTCCTCTTGGTAGCCACTCTTCAAGCACTAGTACATGGCAATAAGGTCTCCCCTACGCCTTCTCTTCTCAAGGCTGAACAAGCCCAGATTTCTCAGCCTTTCTTCAGAGGGCAGGTCTTCCAGTCCCCTGATCATCCTTATGGCCCTTCTCCGGGCCTTTTCCAGCCTGTTCACATCTTTGTTGTATAGCGGGGGCTGTGCCCAGTTTGGGTGCAAGGGGTAGGGGTGTTTCTTAGTTTTAGGCCCTGATCTGGGAAGGAGCTGCCCTGGCTCCTCAGGAGGGTGTTATTTAACGTGCGCTTCATTCCTTCTTGCCCAAATCTGGACCAGAATTTCTGGGCAAATCTGCGCAGATCTGGGCAGGCTAGAGGAGTGGGCTAGCAGGAACCTTATGAAGTTCAGCAGGGACAACTGTACGGTCTCGCACCTGTACATAAAACCACCGCTACCCCTTGCACCCAAACTGGGCACAGCCCCTGTGATTCCCAGGCTGAGAAGGGCTCAGTGCTGGGTGATGAAGCCCCATGGAAGGGAAGGATCCGGGGTTGCACTGGCTCACCTTCATCTCAGCCTCCCGCTTGACTTGCTCCACCTGAAATGCCAGCTGCTCCTTGACACGTGCCACCTCCTCCTGGCTTTGCTGCGTGACCGTCAGCTGCTTGGCAGTGTCGGCGTTCTGCGTGGGGACACAGGGATTACCAGCCATTCGGAGGGGGACCCTGGCCACTGCCGTGCTTGCTCTGCCCAAATTCTGGCTGGGGGAGTAGCTTAGAAGTGCCTTTTTCATGGCATCCAGAACAACGACCATTGGTGGACATGAATTCAAGGGGTGGCCCCCACCTGGTGCTCAGAGGTCCAGGGGTGCAGGATGATGGGACCAATACAGGGTGGGGCTGGGCATGCATGAACCACACGGGCAGTGGCAGAGGAACGAAGGCAGTGGTCGGTCCCTGCCTGGCACAGGCAGCAGCATTACCTTCCTCAGGAGCTCAGCGTGCGTGTTGATGAGCTCGCTGTGCTTCTCCTTCAGCTTTGTGTAGCGGATCTCAGTGGCGTTGGCCTTCTCTGGACAGAGTGAGAAAGCATCAGCAGCCGTGGCACGGGTCTCCCGCAGCCGACGGGTGCTTGAGGGCACCTACTTTCTGCTTCGGCGCAGAGCCGCTGGGACCTGTCGCTGTCCTGCTTCATCTTCTGCAGCCTCTCCAGCTCATCCCGCAGCTGCTCGTTGTCCACCAGCGCCTTCTGCTTCTGCTTGCGCTGCTCCTCCACTTCTCCCTCCAGGCTGTTCACCTGCGCCTTGAGCTGCGTGATGTACCGCTGCGCCTGCGGGACGCCGGGCACTCGGGCACTGCCCTGCACCAATGACTCTGCCCTCCCCAACGTCCCTGTCCTGGTGCTGGGCTGAGAGTTGGGCAAAGCAGCTGCAAGATGCAGAGGAAAGGTCTCCCCTTGGCCCCTCTGTCCCTGCTGCTAACAGCTAGTCGGGACAGCATGGGAGAGGTCTCACTTGCCTCCACCCCACCTCCATCAGGAGTCAGGTCCTGGCACCGGGAGAGGCCCCAAAACACAGCGCTGGCTGCCAGGACCCCGCTCCTGCAGCATCCCCTTGGGGTTCCCACACTACAGCACCAAAAACCACCCCACTCTCCTGCACTGGCTGTTTCCTGGCCAGGCTTTACCTCCAGCTTAATCTTCTCCATCTCAGCACGGAGCATGTCCACCTCCCTCTTCAGGCTCTCGATCTGCGCATCCCTGTGGAGAAAGACAGATTGGTCCCATGCAGCAGTGGCCGCCCCACCTCTGCCACCACTGGATGCCCATACCTGTCATCCCGAATGCCGTTAGGTGGCCCGAAGGTTTGCTCAAATCTATCTGAGGTGATCTAGGGAAGACAGAGGGTGCCGAGCTGAGCCAGGCTGTGGGTGCCTGTCCCCTACCCCGTTCCAGGGTCCCCAGCCCTATGCCCCTGCCTGCGGCTCTGTGGAAGTCGTGCTGATCTCAATGAGGTTCTCCGGCTCCTCATCCTCAGGGGCTTCCTCAGGGATGACAACCACGGGCTTCACGTGCTCGGCCAGTGCGGATGCCCGCAAGAAGTTCGGGGGACTCTGCAGTGACAAGAGGTCATGGTGGCATCAGCTGGGGTTTTGGGGACCGCCACAGGCAGATCACCAAGGGGATGGAGACAGCAATCCCCATGCTGCCGAGATGGGCCAGCAGGTCCCACCACAGTGTCCCCAAACCCATCCATGGGGACACCCTCATGCACCTCAAAACCAACAGGCTCTCTAAACCATCATGTATGACCGAAATCCCACTGTACCTCTGGCAGCCGGGGGATCTGGATGAGCCGCTTGAAATACAGCATGTCAGATGCTTTCTTAAAGAAGTTTTTGAGGCTGGAGAGGAGGGAAAGAAAAACCGCTCGCAGGGGAGGCAGGAGGGGCCTGGCAGGAGGGAGGGGATCCTGGCACCCCACCTTGTCCCCTGGTTACCTGCGAAACTGCTCATGGAAACGGTCTCGGTGGCCCTGCAGTGTGTCGACCGGCAGACCTGCAGTGATGGGGGGAGAGCTGTGAGTGATCCAGGGCTGCAAATTTGTTCACATGCACCTTCTGGCTGCAAAACTCTGCAGTTAAAGGCCAGGTGGTAGTGGGACATGAGGTGTCAGGATGGGAGCGGGGTGTCACCATCCTCAGTGTAGGTACCAGGGATGTGGTGTAGGGAGAGGCAGGTGTGGGAACCCCAAAATACCCATGCGCTGCCCCTGGTGCCGTGCTGCCCAGCAATCCCATGCAGGGGGCTGGCGGGCCAAGGCACATCAGTTTGAATTCACCAAGGACAAGACCTTCTAATTCCTTCATCTGGGATGTCTAGGTGGGATGGAGCAGGTCCTTAGAGCCCAGCTGGGATACAGGGATGTGGCAACGGATGCCACCATCCACAGTGATCCCTGAGAACCCTGCCAGAAACCCGTACAGGAAAAGATCAGCGACTCACAGGAATGCAGCTTGAACATTAACTTGACGGAGTAGTGGTAGAGGTGGCTGCAGTCCTGGATGACCTGGATGAGGGGGGCCAGGCGGCACTGCACCGCTGACATCTGTGAGACTGCCATCGAGGTGTTGAGCTGCCTGAAAACTGGTGGGTTGAGTGTGGTGAGACACCGGCGCCGTGTCTGCAGAGCCATCCCGCTCCTGGCACCTTGGCTTGATCATTAACCACCACAGATGTGGCTTTGCTGGGACACGAGTTCAATGCTGGGGTTGCTGCCCATCCTGTCCCTCTGAGCTGGGAGCAACACCCCTCCGAGCAAGAAAAACACCCCAAGGGACCATGGTGGCAGAGGTAAGGGGTGCTCAGCTCTGCTCCCCATACCCTGACCCCAAAAAGGAAAGATTTAACCCCGGGGCAACGCAAAGGCAGGACTTCAGGAGATGCAGCTGCTCGGCACAGCTGGGAAGGCGAAGGGTTCTGCTCCGCTCTCCCGCATCGTGCGGGGAGAGGATCGCAGGGCAAGGGACAGGCCCACCAGCATCACAGCCTCATCTGCCCCAGCTCGGAAACAGATCCCTTCCCTTGGCAGAAATCCAGCCAGCATATCCACCCTGGCTCCCTCCCTGCTCAGCTTTAAAGTATTTATGAATATAAATTCTCTGTACAACTGGGTCAGGAGGAGAAGCGGGAGCAGCCAGGAGCACGGTCTCTCCTGCTGTGCCCTGTTTTCCACGGCAGCTCCGTGTTCCTGACTCAGGACAGTGGAAGAAACCACCACATTTTTAAGCCATCTAAAAATTCCTAGAGAAGGAGGCGAGAAAAGCAAACATAGGCAGGGGCCTCCAGGCCTCCCTGGAGGTATTTCAATGAGGGGAAATGAGCATTTAGAAGGAGGTCCAGCTCCATGCTCTGCTTCGGGGGGTAGAAAGGATTTGGGTAATGCGTGTGATCAATGTGGTTGTACCAAAAAGAAACAGAAACATTTCAGAACAGCACTGCTCTGAAAACAACACTCTGCATTGCTCAGGTGGGCTAAAACCAGCCACATTCCTGAAATATTTTCCTCCAGCCACCTCTACAGAGCATCAACAGGGGAATCCAGCTGAAAAACAACCTCAGAAATCTCATCAGAGGAGGAGGAGGAAGGACCTGAGCCCTCAACCTCAGCCTCCCAAGCAGGAACTCCATTCCCTGACCAAAGAGCGAAACTATTGCTCAAGAGCCCCGGGGCAAGCGGGAGGGACTTGCCGCCTCCTCACCTGACTCTGACAGCTTCAGCTCCCAGTCCAGGTAGTCAAACAACTCAACCGTCAGCTGGAAACTGCCAGAAAAAAAAAACCAAACCCCTATCACTCGGTGGCAGAGACATCCTTGTTCCAGCTGCCCACGTGCATGGCAGGTCTCTGCGCCAGCAAGAGCTCAGATGGACAAGAGTTTGGTGGTTTTGCTCCCTGCGTTTACGCTCTTCCCCACTCTGAAGGGTGCAGGAGGAATCAGGCACCATCCAACCGATTCAGACACCACCGATGGCTGCCCTGAGCAGGAGCCCTTTCACGGGCAGGAGCCGGGGACCGTGCAGCGGGCGCTGCTCTCCTGCCAGGACACTCACATGTTGTTCACGTCCGTCCCCGCAGTCTTTTCCAGCACCTCGTCCGACACTTCAAGGCCCGGGGGAAACTCTGGATGCTTTGTAGAAGGAAAAAAGAAATATTAGTTGCTGCTGATATTTTTGCTGGTGAAATAGGTCCCCCCGGTGAAGTCCTGTCCCACCGGCATGGCAGGGTGTGGAGGCGGCAGAGGGTCTCACCTTGGTGTGGAAGGAGATCTTGGTGAGGAGGAGCCGTGTGTAGATGTTCACCAGCTGCCCATACCTGTCGTGCAAATGGCCCTGTTGGAAACATGAAGGGAAATATGGGGAATTTGGAGCAACGAGACTAGATCCAGCAAAGCTGATGAACCTGTGCCAGCCCTACGATGCTCACCTTCTTGCCCTTCACGATGCGCAGAACCATCACCCAGCAGGGTTGGAGACAACGGGTTACTTCAGGCGGAGCTTTGCCCTCCCCATGCCCATGCTTTTCAGCACCCACCTCCAAACCCCCTGGAAGGCACAAACCTCTGCTTTGCCCCACTCACCCACAGGTCTCCCGTCTCTCGGATGTTGCTGCGGTACCTCTGGCAGTCCTGGAGGACCTGGGATCAAAAATGGGAGAGATGCAGCATGGTGAGGCTGGCACGGAGCTGGGTCACTGCCCACCTGCCTGCCCTGAAGCTTAGGAATAGGATGGATCCAGCTCCTTATGCCCCCAGCTTTGGGAGAAGAAGTTCAAGCCCTTCAATGACAACCAGAGGGAAGAAGTTTGCATGGGAGGTTTCAAAAACATGAGATAGCAGAGAGCTTCACAACCCCCATGGCCTAGGAAAGGTGGCCAGGGCAGGGAAGGAAACCCACCCTCTGCGCAGAAGCACATTGGCAAAAGCCAAAAATTTGCCCTGACCAGGAAGGTGGGAGAGCCATTTCAGAGGGGACACTCACATTGGGGTGGCCATCACGCAGGACCTTGTGCAGGACGTGGCAGAACTTCCAGCTGAGGATGGCGCTGCTGGGCAGGGGCAGCCCAATGGCGTAGGACCAGAAGGTGAACGCTCCCTTCTCATGGTGTGTCCCCAGGATGATCCCTTCCCCACAGTCAAGGCCAACCCGACACACCTGGGAGCAGGGACAGGCTGCGGTGGGGACTATTCCTGTTCAACTTCCATTAAAAATGAGGGATGCACCAAGGGTACTGCTGGCTCAGAGACCACCAGCACGGTGCTGCACCCGCAGATAAAACCCCCATTTATTTTTTTTCTGGTGCACCTTCTGCTGCAGGGCCCACCAGTGCCCTTGGCGTTGTATTGCCAAAGAAATGCAATTTTAGTGAACTGCTTGTTTGCATTGTCACTGACGGACGAGCCAACGGGATGCCACCCCTGACCAAGCTCTCCGTGGGTCTCCTGCCCCCAAACTTCCCATGGCCGTAGCCCCATGGGGTGAAACCCCTCCTGCCCCGGCACTGGATCTTCTCCATGCTGTCCAGGCGAGCTGAGGGAAAGGATACGGCGGGCGTGCTTCTCCTTCACTGGTGCTTCTTGCGTATTGATGGCTTTGCTGATGCTGATGGCCTGAGAGAGGAGGAGAAAGCAGCTGTCAGACCCAGCGTGACCCTCATGGTTACCTCATCCCCCACCCCAGAGTGACGTGCTGGCGCCTTTGGGGAACACCCTGAATTTTATAACACATTTGTCACCTCAAAGCCATTCGTGACACGTCAAGAGAGCCTTTTTTATCGGCAAACAAAGCAGCCCATAAAAACCCCTATGGCCAGCACCACCGCTCGGAGCCGGGCCACCACTGACCATGTCGCTGATCTCCCTCCTCTCCCTGTCCCGGGAAGCAAATTTCTGCGTCTTTGCAGCCTGACCTCAGCTCCGTGCCTGGGGGAGCATTAAAGCACAACAGCAAGATGCCAAATTCCAGGGTTGTTTGTCTCATCACAAGGAGCCTTTGAACCATGGGGTGGATTTTTCGATGCCGTTTGCTGCGTGCAGACACGGCCTCCAAGCAGGGAGGGAGTGGCGGCTGCAACATCGATTTTTACAGAGCAAAAATCCAGAGCAATGTGATTATCAGATAGGAATTATCTGTATTTTAATGTGTTTGATCACAGCGCACTTTAAATTATGGGTTTATTCCAAAAGGTGACCCCAGACAGAGGTCAGTTGCATCTCCCACATGATGACAGGCTCCAAAACCAAGTTGCTGTGATCAGCACGGGTCTTCCTCCTCCACAGGTTCCTGCAGACTCAACTGAGCTGCTCTGAGCACTTGGGCTGTGCCCACGACCACAAGCCCTTGGTCACCAGCAGAGGAAAAGGTCCCAGCTGGGAAGGCAGGAAGCAGCCCCGCCACCGGCACTTGTGCCGGAAGAGAAACCTGGTCCCTCCCTGCAGCCCTACAAGCTGTAAAACCTTATAAAAATCTTATCTCCCCTCCTGGGGAAAGCACCTGCTTCCACACGGCTGCTTGAACAGGGGACGCCTCGGAATTGAGGTGCTTTCCTGTGCCAAGAGGAACCTGACGCCGACTTATCGAGTGCTCCTGACTTATGCAGGAGGAACCCGACACTGAGCCCAAGGGGTGATGCCAAAGGTGTCCATGCACCAAATCCACCCCCAATGAGGCCAAAACGGCCGCGCCTCTGAGCTGGACATGACATGGGCAGAAACACTGAATGCACCACAGCGAGCCTGCCCGGAAACGCTGAGCCCACTGCCTGGGAAAAGGGGCTGGTTTTGCCTTTCCCGCCACGGGGAAGCCCCGGTGTTACCCCGCCGTGTGGGGCCCTAAAGCAGCAGTGGAGTTAAGCCGGTGACTTGATGTAATCCTCTTATCCGCGAAGGTTAACGAGCCTGGTGTGCTCGGGAACTTGCAGTGCTGCTGCCTCTCCCAAAGCACCCAGCACCTCCAGAGCCACCCAAAAACCTGGAGCCATCCCTGGGGGAGCAGAGCTCGGCCACCCAGCACTGCCCAGCAGGACGGGGATAGGGCTGGGACCCAGCTGGCCTGCCCCAAAACCAGGCTGTAATTCCCATTGGCGCTGGTGGTTTTATTGTGGTTATCGCCCGTAATCTCATTTCCAGCCCAACCAGCCAAAATTCAGCCCGGGAGGTGCCGGCGAGGCTGGTTTCATCCTTGGTGATTCAGCGCAGAGGTTTCAGCTGAGCTCTTTTACATCCAGCACAGAGGAGTGGACCTGTGCAGGGGCAGCCCCCTGTCCACCCACTGCACCATCACGTTGGAGATGCCACGTCCAGCATGGTCCTAAATAAACTACGGTGGCACTGAACCAACGCCAGTCCCTCAGGGCTGCCGGATCAGGTGTCCTTTCGCTGGCTCCAAACCCCAGGCTGGCCAGGAGGTCCATAGAGACCAAGGGGATGGTGGGACCAGTGATGGGCACAGGACGAAGCTGCAGTCTCAACAGAAGTGCTTTCAGGATGTCCCTGCCAACTGTCCGGCAAATCCAAGCTGTGGAGAACACCTCTGAAACACGGCGATTCACCCTCGATCTGGCCTCTTGGGACATCATCAGCACATCTGGAGATGGGCAGCTCCCAGTTGTCACTGCAGGTGCGCAACAAGCCTGGCCAAAACCTTCGTGCCACTTGCGGATGGCTCCCCATCACCGCCGGGGAGCGGAGCAGCCCCAGCCCTGCCAGCGGCGGGGTCCGAGCCCCAGATCTGGGTGGCCGCGGGCCACCGGAGCCCACAGGGGTGCAGCTCAAGCGCCTTACTCACAGCCCTCAACGTACCAAGCCGGTGACTAAGGCCGGGATCAAAGCACCCAAATGAAGGAGCACAGTTTACATCCACCCTTTCTTTCCAGGCTGCTCTTAATTACGGCACGATCCTTCCCGCCCACAGCTCCCCAGAGCCCCGGCATCCAGTGGGGCCACAATCCCCACCTGGCAGGTGGATGCCGGGTCCTGGCACGATGCCACACCGAGGAGTGATTTTTTTGGCAGCAGGACATCGAGCTGGAAACCTCCTTGGCTGGGCGGCGTGAAGGCTGCTGGATCAGCTGAACTGGAAACGGCTGCTCCGGAGTTCCCTTCCTAGCGCTTCTCCTTCCCAAATTACATCAAAAAAGCAGCACTCAGCAGTCACACACACCGTATTCCCAGCGGCTCCAGAGCTCGTTGGGTTTTTAAGCTTCTTGTTTAAGAAACGCAAAAACTGGCTGCCGAAAAGGGCAACTTTTGCCTCCTGGCAGGCTGCAGAGCAAGCACCCGCTGCGGGACGGCAGCTTCCCACCTCCCACGCGTGGCTGCTCCAACAGGAGCCCTCATCATCCTGACACAAGGCCTCAGAAAGCATCTTCAGGGAAAGCAGGTGACCTCCACGTCACTGGCGAGCACCTGGGATCACACCAGGACCAGCAACTCCTGTCCACACCCACCGGCATCGACCCCATCTTTGCAGGGGGAAGGAGACGGGGCACCCGGTTTCGGCAGCACCGTTCTCCAGGGTGGTGTGAAATCCCCGGCCAGCGAAGGCACACGGAGGGGACGTGCCACCAGCATCCCCATGGTACAAAGGCGCCCAGCGGCCCTCTCTGCAGCTGCTATAATTAGACGTAAAAGGCAGATCAATACCCGCGTACTGACATTGGAAGAGTTTTGCTCTCACATCCAAGGCACTGCTACAGGAAACCACGCTGGGGTAAAGCTCCTTAAGGACAATTTTTTCATCAGTCGCTGGAAAAAAAGGTCGGTTCTGGGTGGTGAACGTGACCCCCAGCCAGCGAGCCTGGGGGTCACATTTTGTTTAGTGACCACCCGCTTGCCCCGCACGTGGCTCTGCCCAGGGCATCCCTGCGGCTGCACGTGAAGTTGCACCCGCGTGGGGCAGAAATCCCATCGAAAATCCCAAAACGCTGTGGAAGGGCAGGGGGGAGGAGGGACGCGCTCCTGCCTGGCTGGCACAGGCTGCCCTTCGGCGCACGAGGCAGCGCTGCCGCCGCGATTATTTATCAGCGGTGCCCAGCGGGACGACTGAAGGAGACACGCGTCCAGAAGGAACCGGAATTGCCGGTTTTCCCGTGTTGCTCCCCAAACCCAACAAGCTCTGTTTCCTACCCAGCGCGGCCATAGAATCATGTAGGCTGGAAAAGACCTCTAGGATCATCAAGTCCAACCTTCTTCCCAACATCTCCCTGACCACTAGACCCTCTCCTGACCACGTCAAACAGCACCGTGACCATACGAGG
Source organism: Coracias cyanogaster (assembly GCA_033124195.1). Classification (NCBI taxonomy): domain Eukaryota; kingdom Metazoa; phylum Chordata; class Aves; order Coraciiformes; family Coraciidae; genus Coracias; species Coracias cyanogaster. Next base: position 1,816 of record JAVSBS010001091.1, on the reverse strand, counting down.
CCCAAAATCACCACCTGCCTTCACTGGCACTATCCAGCCCAGGGACCAGGGAAGGACCAGCCAAGCGAAGGGGGGAAACGTCTGTGATGAATTTGCAGCCTGAAAAATCAGAGGTGTCAGCGGATGGATGCCGGGAGGGCACTCGTATTTCTGCTGGGACAGCCGGTTAGTCCATCCCTCCTTCATTTCATGGACTCACAGAATGTTAGGGATTGGAAGGGACCTCGAAAGATCATCTAGTCCAATCCCCCCACCGGAGCAGGATGAGCTAGATCAATCATTAAGGTTGGAAAAGACCTCTAGGATCATCAAGTCCAACCTTCATCCCAACATCTCCCTGACCACTGGACCACGTCCCGAAGCTCCACATCTACTTGTTCCTTGAACACCCCCATTGATGGTGCCTCCACCAGTGCCCTGGGCAGCCTGTTCCAACACCCAACCCCTCTTTTCAGTAAAGAACTTCTTCCTAACACCCGACCTCGACCTCCCCCGAGCCCGGTGCCGGAGCATCGCCCGCCCCGCGGGAAGGGTCAGGGACACCCGGTCCCAGCCGGACACCGCGGGGCACGAACGCCTTTGGGTCGTGCTTTCACCCCTCGGGTGACCATCCCAACAGCCGGGCCGGGGCCGGGGGGCACCGCGGGGCCGCAGACACACGGTACCGTGCGGCGGGCACCGGGGGGCGGCCCCGGGCTCGGCCGCGCTGCCGCCGACATGTCCGGGGCTATAAAACTTTCGCTGTTTGCTCACGGCCGTGTTTACCGAACGATTAGACCCGGCGGGGGTGGGGGGGACGGACACACACGCTCACACCGCCCGCCCGGGGCTTTGCTGCCCGCCGCGGCGGCGGCGGCGCTCGGCGGGGACGCGGCCCCGGTGCCGGTACCGGTACCCAGGCGGGACCGTCCCGGGGCCGCGGCGGGAGGAAGCGGAGAGGCAGGTGGGGGCGGGGGAGCGTGCGCCGCGCCGGCGGAGACGGACGGACATACGGACACACGGACGGGCGAACGGACAGCGGCCGCGCCACCCCACCGGGGGCTTCCCGGAGCTCGGCAGGGACCCGCTTCACCACCCCCCCGAGAAACCCCCGCGTCCAGCGCGCCCCGAAACGCTTCGGCCGCTTCCCCGAGCCGCCGCTCCAGCGAACCGGAGCCGGTCCCGGGGCACCGCCGCCTCCTTCCGCCGCCCTTGCCTGGCTCTTGTCGAACTGCTCCCGCTCCGCTTCCAGGCTGTGGCCGCCGCGGCGGCTCAGCACCCGCGCCGGAACGCTCTTGATGCTGTTCATGGCGGGCCGCGCACCGGGCTCCGCGCACCGGGGACAGGCACCGACCGGCGCCGCCCGCGCCCCGCCCTGCGCCGCGCACGAAGGCGCCCCTGGCGGCCCAGCACCGGCGGCACCGGCTCGGGAACGGCCGGGCTCCCCCCACCCCGGCAACCCCGCCGTGCGAAGGGCACCGAGGCGCTTCCCCGGCTCCTGAAGCAGCCGCCGCGGAGCAGGACCGGGGATACCGGGCCACTGTCCCCAGCCGCGGAGCAGGACCGGGGATACTGGGCCACTGTCGCCAGCCGCGGAGCAGGACCGGTGGTAGCGGGTCACACACGTGTTTAAGAGGCTCAGAGCTTCCTCACTGCCTACCCGAGGGCCGGGAGATCAGGATGCCATCCAGAGGGATGTGGCCAAGCTGGAGAAGTGGGGCTATATGAACCTCATGAGGCGCAACAAGGCCAAGTGCAAGGTCCTGGGCCTGGGTTGGGGCAACCCCTGCTGTCAGCACGGGCAGGGGATGAAGGGGTCGAGAGCAGCCCTGCAGAG
>JAVSBS010001089.1:0-16880 GCA_033124195.1 Coracias cyanogaster | reverse complement strand
AACAACAACTATATAATGATCATTCACTGATTGAATAATCATTAAATGATCATTGAATAGTGATTAAGTAATAAATTAGTACTAATTAAACAGTGACTTAACAAAAAGCAATAAATAGGTGGTGATAAACCTACTACATACTACATTTCTAAAAATAAAGCCATAGCTGGATATGTAAATTTCACTAGCATACAATATCCTTTTAGGCCTAATGTAAAATGTTGCTTACTTCATTATAGGTGTCAGATGCTGGGGAAGGGATCTCTCAGCCTTGAGGAGTAACCTTGAGAGGCATCCCTGCTCAAGAGGGAGATCACTGCCATGCAACCTGCTGCCCTGCAGGAGAGCTCAATGGGCTCAGGGAGGTCTGTAAATATTTATAGCATAAAGTGATTGACTTGTGGTCAAACCCTTCTTTGGTGTAAGTGCAGGTGTGCAATTCTAGTTTTGTCTAGTCACAGTTCAAGCTGGTACTGTTAGCTCTTGATAAGACATGGCTTATTTTCCTTAGCTCCTGAGATGTGGCCTATTACAGTTCTCAGGGTTTGCACAGCAGGGCTGATTTCATAGAATCATAGAATCATTTCAGCCAGGTCTTCTTGTCAGTGATGCCTGAACTAAAGTGCTGTTCACTCAGTCAGACAGGCACATCCATCACACTACTTGAAGATGATAGTCTTCTGTATACAAAGCAATAATTTCCTAAATCGTAATTTCCTTCTGTTGAATATTTATTGGAGGTGACTTGGAAATTAAACTTATATAAAGGATATGGCATTATTCACACATTAAGGGAAGTTATAATATCAAGGAGGCCCAGGGTGGAGTGCAGCTGGTATGCAAGGAATCCCTTCCATAGTGGTTCCTTAAGCAACATAACCTGCAACCTTGGAAACAGCACATAGGGTGGAGTGGAGTGAAGACACCACAGCCAGCCTCTGTGATAATGCTGCAGAGATGGGAACTTAATGGTACTATGAAACTTATAAGCTGTATATATGTTACCCTGAGCCAACCGTCTGTCATTTTTTTATGAACTCTTGTTCTTTGTGCAAACTTTTCAGATTATAATGTCATTATAATACCAAAACACACCTCCATGCCAAAAGCTACCTGCCTCCAAGGTGTGACCACCCCTCAACAAGCTTGTGCCCTAGATTTTTCTAGTCTATACCTTTAAAAGTGAAGTGAATTTTACACCAATCGTAACAAAAGTATGTATGACTAGAGTCATTCAAGCTCCACCTTGAAAATAGAAAATAATATAAAAATGGCTTAAGAGGGGGGGACATAAGATAAGATATCATCACAAACAACCAGTGACTTCTGGGATCAGTTGACAGGCTGAGCCTCTCTGCCCCTCCATAGGGATGCCTTTGGGTAAGATTCAAACACTTGATATACCAAATTCTTCCGCAGGAAAACTTAGAAATCCCTACAGAGTTGCCTTCTGTTTCGCACATTTGTGGTCATCTATTTTATTTATATTGTCGACACTTGCACATGCTTTGCAGACAGCGTATTTATCACCAGCCGTCTATAAAAACCTGTATTATTATTGCTGCTGCTTTGATAAAATGCACTATTCATTAAGCTAACCATGAAAGTTTCTCATTGAAAGTGACCGAACTCTTTTGACTATGTGAGTCAAAGCGCATGACTAGGCTGAAGATGCAGTACGTTATTTGTGTATCTGTAATCATGAAAGTTTGATATATATATTAAACGTGACTGGACTTATAGTGCTGAATTGGGCATCACTCAGAATCTAAGTCCAGCTGCCCCTAGCCCCTCTGAAATCTGAGGACAAGCTGGAATGCAAGGGGTTTTATTTTCTGCCAAATCACCTTGTCTTTTAATGCAACACTTCCTTGGAAGAAACACCCTCAGATTCAGTTATGTAGGAAAGAGTGGCTGCACTCCCACACCAAGATGTGTCGTCATAATTTGAACTTGTGTTTGTGCAAATTTATTCAAAAACATTGAATCTGTACAAGGGACTGGTGCAAATTTTCCTAACAGATAACAGGACTGGATTGTGACTTCTCTGTACCTCCTGTTGACGCACGGAAACAGGCTCAGAAACTCGCAGGGAGTTTATGAGGAGGTATGTTTATTCACCGGCGGGTGCACAGGGGCTAGCGCCTCCCAAAGCGTGCACACCGGCATAGCTCCGCATTGTGTTTATAAGCAGTAAATCAATACATATTCATTAGATTGCCCAATACGCCTAGACACATACGTCATCTATCCCCGCTTCGTATGGTAATTAGGTCTCCTCCCTCTTGCACCTGCGCAGTGTGTTGTGGTGGTGGTCTTCTGGTGGTCGACCCGCCATCTTGTGTTGAAGTAAACACTCTTCCTCAGTCTTGTCCTTTTCACCCCTAGGTTTTGTGCAGACTCTCTGGGGCTCTGGCCTACCTCCAGTCCTTGTAGAGCAGGTGTTTCTCATCTATCTTCATCTTTGACACGCTGGGTTCCTCACGGCTGCTTGTAATGCTTTGCTCCAATGATCAGTTTCAATTAGCATTGTGATTGGAATTTGCTAAAGCTTTGCCCCAATAATCAATTTCAATGAGTAAAAAGGCCTAGGGCTACATGCCCCGGCCTAGCATTGTGATTGGGATTTGCTAGGGCTTCGCTTCAATAATCAATGAGTATTGGATTCAGTTAAATTTTAAATGGCCTAGGGCTTCATGTCCCAGCCTAAAGGTACATGTCCCCCCTTCACTTGCCAGAGTTGTCATCCACAAGGAGAAAAAGACAGAAAGGAGGCAGGCAAGTCTTTGTAGCTAACATCAGGTTTTTGCACAAATGTAAACACACAAAATAAATGGAAGTAGTATATAGACAGAGTCCCCAGTTTATCTCATTTTCCATGATAAAATTATCACAGAAACTGATCAGTTCTCATCTTTCATGTCCAGCATTGAAGCTATTACTTTTTGGTGCTATTCTGATGAGTGTGTTTAGCAAAGCACTTGAATTGCAGAGAAAATGATCTTTCCCACTGAGATTTTTCTAACCACCATATCTTTAGAAATATACAACATCACTGCAGAATTTCATAGGACTGCTAAAATGCATAGAAAGAAGAGTTTCTTCATGAAAGCTACTGGATTTTGGAATTATTTATTCGGATTCCTACTGACCTCAGCCCTGTTATTTACATGTAGCTTTTCCTTACAGAGGCAGGTATTAGACCTTTCAGAGACCCATAGATGACATCTGCCCTAACCCTACTGAACTAAACACAGTGGTCTCGACTTACAATAGGATGAGCAATATTTGCCCACCTTTGGGTAACTCTGATGCAAAAAAGAGGCACTTCTCACAGTCTAAAAAATGGGACAGAGTTTAATATAATAAGGTCTTGGACTATATAGCTAAATGTATGCACTGTCATCCATTAAGCAACCCTAATAGGTAGTGAAGAAAGTAATATTCCCATTATGACGGGAAGATGAAGAAACTTAAAAAAAAATGGAGGTCAGAATAATATTTAGAAAGAGTTCCTAGCCCTTCTTTAATAGATTATTCTTCAAAATGAAGGGGAGTATCTGGGCCTCAGACTGCCTATTTTAGGAAAGAGGAGTCCAGACCAAGATACCTTGGAAGTTTACACAAAATTAGAAAGTACAAACAGTGTTACCCAAGCCCATCTCTATGTGATGTGGTTTAGAAAAGCTTTATTTGTCTTCAAAGGACTAATAGTTTGCTCTCTCATTTCTTATTAATGAGCTCTTCAGAAATGTAGAATACTTCCAGGGGAATCCACTTCAGGAAATCTCTCTTCTTCACAAGCTGGCTGCTTGCACCAAGGGGAGCAGAAGCCATCTATGCCACAGTGAGCACAGGTTTGGTTACTGGTGACTCCACCACAGACATACTCTAAAATAGTGGTCGATGATGCATTGTTGCAGTGATTTTAAAAATATGCAACATCAAACTCCCCAGCCATGATGGTGGGCAGGGGGAAGAGCTGGCATCAGGCAGGGATCCCAGCTCATCCTTGACACGTGGTGCTGTATGCAATGTGCCAGAGCCCCCTTCCCATGCACATGTGGTTGGTGGAGATCACCAGGCTCCTGGGTGGAGACATTTGCTCCCTCCTCATAGTTCCCTGAGCCTCCAGCCAGCTGCTGGAGAAAGACTTACATACCCACTGTTCCTTATACTCAAAATATGCTTGTTTTTCTCCAGGTTGCTGATGGCCTCCTGAATAGCTACCCTGACTCCAGAAAAGTCAGTTTGGGTTAATTTCTGGAACATGCCTTCCCTCCCTGTTTTCCCATGTTTTCTTTCCCCTTGATGTTCTCCTATTCCAAAGCAGGTATTTTCACCCAGAGTGTCACCACTTGCAGTATTTTCCTCTGTGTTTTGTCTTATCTGGTAGTGCATCAAGCTGCACGCTGCATAGTGCTGTGATATGGAAAGGTGCAGGAGCCTGAAATTCCTCTTGGTGAGTTGACGCAGACTCCTTCTCCTGTTTCTGTGCATGCTCAGGGACTGGGGAGCAAATTCAAGAGCACATATAGAAAAGAATCATGTGAAAATAAAACTGAAAAGATATAAGGAGAAGTGTTTATATAAAAAGCTCAGCATATGATAGTCAGAAGATATTTAATATTAGCAAACTATCAAAGATAGCTGAGGTTTGGGACTCTGTTGTTGTGTTACTTCTCTCTGTGCTCTTGCCCAACCTTCAAACAGAGTTCACTGTGTTCACAGCAGATGAGGTGAAATCAGTAAACACACAGAATAGCTCAGTGTAGTGACTGATGATATGTCACTTTAGCCCATGACTATATACACTATTGGTAGGGGAGAGATAAGGGCTGACTTTTCTAAGATGTGATGTATATACACATATGTGGATGTGCAATCAAGTAAGGAGGTGTGTAACTGGGCATACAGACCCTCCAGATGTATGACAAAGTCCTACCACCTCCATAACCGCTGTGTACATCTTCCCCCTCAATGGAGCCACGTGTGCAGAGTTTGCCTGCTACATATTCTTAAGCTGTGCTATGAAAGTTCACAGGTCAAAACCTGGAATATGCAAAAACTTTAACGAGAGAAACTGAAACGGTCCATTTTCAGCATTGCAACTTCCCCAGCATCACAGGCAGAGGGATGCCTGTGTTAAGATGCTCTTCTGGTCAGTTCCTGATGTAAACAGGCCATGTCACAGCCATGGTGTGAGGGTTGTGCTCAGTGATGTTTCCACTTTCCTTTAGAAGGCCTGGAGATCACTGTATCAGATCTTCTGGCTGGTGAAGTTAATGAGGCCTGGTTAAACTTTAGAGCAGCCACAGAAAAAACCAGGTTTGGCTTGGTTTTGTACTCAGCTGTGGTTCCATCACTTGCCAGAACAAATGTGCAGGACTTGAGAGACTACCTTGGTTCTGTCTTTAGCTTTTTTTGGAACATTCCAGATTTTGCTTTCATCCTCCCATGCCCATGAAAAACAAACTTAAACACATCAAAGCAGATGCTAACAAATGAAATGGAAGAACATGTACTTTCATACGCAACTACATGCCTTGTACATGAAGTGTTTGCTCCCCAATACAATTTTGAAATCATGGAAGCTTGCCAAATTCCAGTGTATACTAATAGGCTTTCTGGAACTAGAGAGGTAATTAGAATTTTTGACTAGCCATTGGTGTGGATACATAGAGCTCAGGAAAGGTGTAATTTATTTGTCTGTATAAATTTTTCTAGTCTTGTAATTAGACCTGTTATGATAATATAAATTCACAGGCATATAGGATTGAGAGGTACTTGCTGTGCCATCATGTACAGTTCTCTACTTTTGAAAGCTGCCACAAACCGCCTGAGTGGTATCCTGAAGATAGCTTAGTGCTCTGTTTTCATTTTACTTTGTCTTCCCTATGCTGTTGGAAAGACGTAGGCAATGGAGCGATAATGAGTTCTTCACAAAAAATGAAATAATTTCATAAGCACCTAATCCAAGAAGACCTACTAATGATGCAATGAAACACTACCTGGGCAGTCATTGTTCTTCTTAAGACAAGAGCAGAAATACAGACCCCTTAAAAGCGTGGAGCTTATGCATGGGCCCTAAATCATTGACCCTCTCTAACTGAGAGCACTTATAAAGTACATAGCAAGTCCTTGGATATGAATTACAATGTTGTAAGCATATCCGAGGTAAAATTAAAAGCTCTATTAACGTGCCAAACGGTCATTGCCGCGAAGACCAGCTTCAGGGAAGGTAAGACTGCACTGGGGAAGGGATCTGCAGCAAAAAAGGGCCGACGAAAATGTCTTTTGAAGGCTGTTTGAAGCCGGGAAAAGCCCTTTGCCTGTGCTGGGGCTTGTCAGTTGATGGGCAGGCTGCTGAGATCGCCTGGGCGGAGCCAGCTCCACCCACCGTTGATCAGGTGAGAAGAAGCCTCCGGGACTAATTGCTGCCCACAGGGCCAGGCAGCAGTGAATGTGTGTGTGCGCGCGCCCCTGGAACGCTACAGCTGTTTGCAGCTCGTTGGGCCTCTGCCCTTACACAAGGTCCCTTGGTCTGTCAGCGCGGGTGAGGTGGAGAGGAGGAGCAGAGGCCTGCAGGGACGGGTGAGCAGGGCGTCTGGGAAGCTGCAAACAGTGGTTGGTTCCCTCCCGGCCAGAGAGAAGAGCATGATCACAACAAGGCCAAGAGCCATAGGGAGGAAGAATGTGGGAACTCAGACTGAGCTCCTGCATGAACATGCAGCTGTGCAAGTCTCTGGCTTCTGTGAGTGCCTGAGCCTGGCCCTCGAACTAGAGGGAGTCAGAGACAGCACTTGTGTGCGGTGTGAGCAAATAAACGACCTGCTCAGGCAGGTGGTTGAACTGAGAGAGGAGGTAGAATGACTGAGGAGGATCAGAGAGTGTGAAAGCGAGATGGATTGGTGGAGCCATGCTCTGAGGCAAAGGCAGCAGGAGGAGACTCTACAAGAAGTGGAGGACTCCCTCCCCTCCTGTCACCAGGCAAAAGGAGGGGACATAAGGGACAAGGGGGAATGGAGAGAGGTCCCTCTTGGGAGAGGCAAGAGAAAACCTTCTCAGCCCCCCTCACCTTCCCAGTTCCCATTGTACAATAGGTATGGGGCTTTGGGACTTGATGGCCAGGCGAATGGGGATGGAGACAAGGATCCATCCAGTGAGTTGCCCACTGCTTCTCACTCATCCCCACATCTTAGGACTTCTTGAATTAAGAAGAAAAGGGGGGTAATTTTAATAGGTGACTCTCTTCTGAGGGGAACAGAGGGGCCCATTTGTTGCCCAGACCCATCCCACAGGGAAGTCTGCTGCCTCCCTGGGGCTCTGGTTAGAGATGTTAAAAGGAAGCTCACTGCTCTGGTGCAGCCCTCTGATTATTATCCCTTCTTAGTTATCCAGGTTGGTAATGATGAGGTTGCAGAGAGAAGTCTGAAAGCAATCAAAAGGATTTCAAGGCACTGGGGCAACTAGTTGAAGGTTCAGGTGTGCAGTGGTGTTTTCATCAATACCTCAAGTGGCAGGGAAAAACACTGAAAGAGGGTGGAAAACACACCTGATTAACACATGGCTCAGAGACTGGTGCCACCGTTGGAACTTTGGGTTCTTTGATCATGGGGAAGTTTATATGGCACCTGGTCTGCTGGTGACAGATGGAGCTTTGAGCTGCTTCAGAAATCAGTTAGTATCTCCTAAGATCTTCATAAGTATAGCTTCATTTCATTCAGAAATATTGTTTCAGATGTTTTCATAGCATAGGAAAGCTGGTTTGCCAATTTAAATGTTCTTGTGTGGTATAATAGCATTATACTCTATCACTCAAGGACAAAAAGACCTCCAAGTTCAGCAAATGCATTAGTCTTTCCTTGGGAATTTGTTATCACATTAGCAACTTCAGTGTTTATGAATAAGCAGGAGAATATTAACCCAAAACAGGTAAAAGCAGAACACACACCTCCTGTGTTTTCTTTTGCCGTAGTCTTCTCTGTCATTAGAATATACAGATATTGATGGTACTTGGGGATTGCACTAGAATGGTGCTTTTTAAAGGCTATAATTAACTAGCTGACATCAGTGTTGATTTAATTTCTTGTCTGATTATGAACAAAATTCACAACTGAAACATTGTCATTTAAGCCAACGCAACAGTAATAACTTACCCTAAAATAATGTGCAGGGCAGATCCTTTTTCTCTAATGCAGATTCATGATTATCAATTCTTCAGGAAGAAGTTAACACACATTCCTTACAGGACAACACCGAGAAGATATGTGGGGAATAAAGTATTCCAAAAATGGCAAGCATAGAAAGCAAAATGGCAGTCCTGACAATTACCTATCTTCAAATTGCCTTGGCATTGCTATTTGAAAAGTGCATTGATGCTCAGTGTTATATTCTAATTTCATTTGGAAATTTTTTTTCCTTCCTTGCTGCAATTTAGAATTATTTGGTATACTCTGTTCTATTCCTAAGTTGGCTGTGTATTAATAGAAAATTAAAAGACTCCTTTAAGTACACTTTTTTTTTCTGTGTGGAAAATATTCTATGGGAGAGTAAAACTGATCTCTTAAGTTTTCCCTCCTTCTCCTTCTTTTCCTACCTCCTAAAAAAGTCCCCAGATACAAGAGGACTTGTCTCATGTAGTCATAGCACTTTTTGTCACTGGTGGATAACCTCAGTCTTATTTGGGTTGTTTGTATTTTAGTTTTCATGTCAGGATTATGGAGTGTTACAGGTAGGAAAATGTCAATGACAATTATGTTAGTATCAAAAGGGTTGGGATCAATTACTGTGAAAGTCTGACAGAAGAGATAGAACCTACTTCTTGAAAAGCTTCATCTGTCTTGTACAGAGCTACTAGCAGAAGCTATATTCAAAGAATTAGGTCCCCAAAACTCTTTATGATTGTAAGAAAATCAGTAGTGTCCTGTTCACCTGGATTTCCATGTCTTTTACAAAATTTGTCACTGGAGATTCATTAAAAAATGATTTATGGGGTGAGAAAGACAACTCTCTTGTATGAAATACTGGTTGAAAGTTAGAGAAGTAAACAATTTTAATGGTTAAAGGACAGACATCAGTAGAAATTCCTCAGGGAATCTGGGAAAGGAGGGGCAAATGAAACACTGAAAGTATGTGTTACTGAGATTCAGGATAGTGAAGCTGAGATCTAAGTATAAAGAACTTCAGGAGGTCCAAACAAGACTGAGTGGCTAAGGTCTAAAATTGTAGGTGGAATTCAAAAGGGTAATGCTAAATGACTAACACAGATGGGGGTAAAAATATAAATAAAATTTTTCAATGCAGAATGAAATCTAGGAGCTGTAACACTTAGTGCTAGGAAAATGTTAGTGTGCTTGTCTGTAGGCAAATAAATTTTGGAGAATATTAGGAAAGATGACAAATCCAGACAATAACATTGAGATGCTATAAATCCTTAGCGTGCTCACAGTTTGGATATAATTTCCAGCATTGGTTACTCCATCTCAAAGCCAATAAAGAAACAGAAAAGACTCAGAAAATGCCAGTAAGATGGTCGGAGATGAGGAACACTGCATATACAAGGAGCAATTGCATAGACTAAGACTCTTCAGGCTGGGAGATAACTGGAGAAATTGGAATTCTATAGCATCCAGAGTAAAAAAGGGTAAGAAGGGAGGCTTTGTTAATTGTATCTTCTAATACAAGAATTGGAACTGAACAGGTTCAAGAATTGGAACATAAAGTTTGGAAGAAACAAAAGGAGAAAGTAAATATATAAAATCTCTGCTTTTCTATTTTATTTATCAAACACTATGATCACTAGCATTCCCCTTTATTTCATTTACTCAAACAATGTATATTATTTTCAAAACCATTTCGCCTTTTTCTTCTATTAAACCTTCCATCTTGTCATGGTGCCCCTCTTTTAAATTCTCTCAATTTTTTAAAAAAATTAAATTCATTTCATAAAGAATATTTTATTATTACATAAAGAACACGCTTCTTTATTATCTTGGTGACTTTTATATTTAAGATAAGGGAAGAACATACAGGACTCTTTATGCAGACATTTCTGCCTCTCAAAAGGTCAGCTGCCTCATCTACAGACAAACGTGCAGATATTTCAGAGGTTCAATATGCAGATATATATATTTATTTGCAACGGGCAACATGGAAAACAGCCAATACCAAAAGCTTTAGTGTCTTTTTCCCTAAGCAAATTGACTATATTTTCTTACCTTTTAGTGCTGTTTGAGAAATGTTTACTGTTCAAAAAGGAAAAAAAATCATGTGCAGTGATATGTCATGTTCTTCCGTGCCAAATGCTGTCCTTTGAATCTGCTCTTAGATTTCTAGCACAGAAACCTTGAATACCTTTGTATTAGTAAGGTCAGATGCTTGTAAAATCCTGTATTAAAAAAAAAAAAGATAAACTTCTTGACTATATATTGTTCCTATATGCTGTATGTTTTAAAATTGACAGAAAACTGGCTGCTTCTACTCACAAATACCAATCTGTAGCTGCTGTTTTAGATGTATTTTTGGCTAAGATTTGACAGAAGCTACTTCAGATATCTCTTCCAGTTCTGTTTTTTTTCATCTCTGTCTCTGTATACCTTCTGTTTGAAGACAAGTCACCTGAATGGCTTAGGGATCAGGGTAAGCTCATCCAAAAGGTCACAGTATGATAAATAAATCCTGACCTACGCCTACACAGACCTAAATCTACCTCTGTAGAAATGCAACTACTGAGAGTTCTCCTGAGGTTCCACCAAGAGTTGGCCTTATTATAGTTCTCTGTGATACACAGGAACATACCTGGAGGGTCAGAAGGGAAATGTTCTGTTGTGAGACTTTCACTCCTGTCCTCTTCCTCTAGGGATGTCACACCTGAATCACTACTTTTTTTTATGATGAGTGAGATGGAGTCCTTATCTTGAGTCCATAGCTGCATTCTGGGATGGGGTCAAGGTCCTTAGGTCTTTAATTATGCAAATAAACTAAGTTCTAAGGGGAGATGGGGCCTGAGGTTGTAAGAGTGAATACGAGTTGCGGCAGCCTTGCAATAGCATCTGCATTGCAGTTTGGAAAACTTCTTTTCTTCTTCCCCTGCAGGCTACCTCAGTGAAATTTAGTTCATTTGCCGTGGATGTAACCACTCTAAATCTAGTACTAAGGATATACACAAATAAGTAATGGAAAATTAATCTCTATTTCCAGAAAGGCACAATACAGACTATCATTTTTGTTCTTACAAAGTCTTAGAGATGTGCTCACTGATTTTTTAATGGGTGTTATTATTAGTAAGTCTCAAGCCATCTAGATACAAAATAATCTAGACTAAATATTTTGAGTATGCTTTTCAAGACTGGAAGATTCTAGAAGTTAGCACAAGTATGAGTTTTCCTATTTGTTTTAAAAGACTAGTGGTTCCCATGTTAGTGAATAGCAACAGTCATGCTCGAAGGCCAAGGACTACCATTTATTTCTGCATAAAATATTCTTTGTAGCAGTTTCCTCAAGCAATTTTAAAATGTACCTGTGCCATAATAATCTGAATGGTTTAAACCTTTTCAAAATTTCTTCCTCTGACAACATAAATACAGTCCTTCATGAGTTTCTGAGGTTGTTTCATTCTAATGTTCCATTTTTATATATTAATTAAAAAGTTTAGGTAGCTGTTTGCTTTGAGGGTTGTCATCCTGAGCAGAAGTGAATAGGGAAATAAAGAGGATTTTTCTGACCAAGACATCCAAACCCTTCAGAAGTCAGTGACTGAACTGATGAGGAAAACACCAAGAACAAGTGTTTCCTAAAACATTTTTATTAATTTAGTTGTCTGTTATGTTCTGTTTCTTACTGTGGTAGAAATTGGATTTTTATGATACTGTGTAGTAGAAAATAAATTAATATAAGTGGAATTCATGGAAAATGTAAACAGCAGGAACACATGGCAATGAAAGCCTTGCTTTTCTGTGAAAGGTAAGGTTTTCGGTCATAATTCATAATCCTTGAAGTGCTATTATTCATTGATTGCATAATACATTATTGATAGAAAAGTGGTTTGGCAAAAATCAGTGGGTTACTGTAATGTGGTTATAAGATACCCAGGAAGGATGTTTAGGGCATGGAAATTCTGAGAGTTTTCATTCATACAAAAGATTAAGTTTTTAAGATCAACTTAGAGACTGGAGCAGAAAATCCATGGTGTAAAAATAAAAAGTCTTATAAATGCAGAAATACAGGCATGTTATCCAATTTCTGCAGTGAAACAGGATACTGACTGTGTGAAGGAAGGAGATATATTCTGAGCAGAAAGCACTTTTGAATCCCAAATTGTTTGCCTTTGTAACACTCCTTGTTGGCAAGTCAAGGATTAATCTTTAATTACAGGTAGTGCAATTCATAGAACAGTATCTGTCTGTAGTAGGCCATTTCTGTCTGTAAAAATGCACAATTCAGTCTTCCAGTGCCCAAAAGTGCAAATTAAACCTCTTTAATCAGACACATGGAACCCAAGCAGAACAACATTGTTTCCCACCCTAATACATGCATATTTCCTAAGTCTGAAAAGCTCATTCTTGTCCTTAATCATGCTGTGCTAATATAGACATTGTGCATGGTGCCAAGCATCTTGCAGTGTCACTTTAGCAGGTGCTTGCTGTGTTTTATCTGCAACACCTTCCCAAATTTACAGCTATTTCAGTCATCCTTCTTTTTTCATGCTGTGGATCTGCTATCATTCATACAGGGATCTACTTTTTTCTTCATTTTTAGTGATTTTTGCATAAAGATCCAAAGGAACTGGGATTCCCACCGCTGGGATTTCAACCTGAAGTTCACATTCTCCTCACCCCACTGAAATTTTTGTACCACTTCTGGATGGTGAGTAGATCATTGAATAACCTGAGACAGTCAAAGCTCTGCTATCTCTAGATTGTTCAGAAAATATTAGTCATCATCTAGGGTTGAGCATCATGTTCTACTATTCATCTGATATTTTAGCTCAGACAGCTGTTGTGTGACCTACAAAAAAGAGAGAAACTGTTGGGTTTCCATGCCAAAGTATTCTGGAATGATGTAGAAATTTCCCAGATATTCATAGTGCTTCAAACCACAGCCAGAACAATATGACCATATTGTTCCTGGACACTTTAATCCCGTAAATACTAAGATGAAGATTTGCAAGGTTTTTTTTCTGAGTAGCAAATGGTCCATGATTATGAGAGAGAACTGCAAAGGTTTGCAGTAAGAGGAAAAGCCTTGCAGTAGTATCTGGAGTCCTTTTAGAACTACTAGCACCCAATATACTTTTATCTCTGTTGTTATTAATCTATATGACTATGGCATCCTTGTACATTCCTCAAATATTACTAAATGTATTCCTTTTCCTGTGAGAAGAACAAAGGACACTGAATGGTTGTTAGCAGTTGGAACACAACTCATCTGCTCTGGGACTGCATTTCTTCACTTTATTTTTTTCCTGAATGAAATTCAGTTCGTGCACTCTGAGGTTTCTCCACAATGTGAATTGAAGCATGGCAAATGAAGTTAATTGGAGATTCACTTCAAAAGCACATTCCTTCTCCAAACTGAGATGCTAATGTGCACTCACATTTCAAATTTCACCTCTTATTCTGAATCTTAATTAAAACTGTAAGTCTAATATGCAGTTCTGAAATGCTTTGCATGAAAAAGATATTTTAAAAATTTAGTGTGTTTTGAGTAATCTTATTGGCATGCATTTGTGGCAAAGACAGCATCTCTGGCATGTGGACAACTTAAAAAATAATTATTTACATAAAAAGAAATCCCTAGGTCTTCTAGATAATTTGCTTAATCCATGTTTTTAATAAACTAATCAATTCTTTTCTGTGTGTGCATATTCATGCTATTATAATCTGACTTGCCCAGATGATTGCACTGAAACAAGTTAAGAAAAAATAAATTTAAAAAAGAGAAAAGGGATTTTCCTTTTTGACCTATACTACCTGGTGATATACAGACTCAAAGTAAAACAAACAAACAAACAAACAAAAACAACAAACAACACCTTTTGCTTAAAATTGTTCATTAGCTGATTGACTTTCAAAAGTTACAAATAAAAAATGTTTACATTTCATATCAGCCAATACTATCTGAAGAGGATGACTACTTCCATGACTGAAATGCAGCTCTGCCTTTGCTGTGTGCATTGACAGTGTTTAAACAGCACTATTTAAGGGGAGGAAAAATTGGGGATTTAAGTTCATCTCATTGCAACTTTCAAGTAACTGTTAATATATGGCATATAAATGTACACTTGGCATTCAGCCAAGACAGCAGGGCTCATGTCCTGACCCTTGCAGAAGGTACCGTAGGGGTAAAATTATCACTGATTTTAATTAGCTGATGTCTGAATTTCACTTTCAAGAGGAAAGTGCATTGTTTTATTCTTATTTATTTTATATCTCAACCAAAAGGATATGCATGTGATCACAGATGGAATTTGTGAGGACACACTACAGAGTTAAGACTTTTGGGGTAAATTTATATCTAAAAAGACAGGAGAAAGGAAATGTGTGACCACTGTGGGTTGTGGGAAGACACAAAAACTGAGGATGATAAAGAAAAGTCAGAAGTACTGTTTCTGAGACTTCTTCCTTCTGCTGGACGTACTGGAGGTTACTCAGTTACCACCTCTTGATATTAAGCACGGACAGATAAGATTGTCTCTTTAACCTTCATCCTTAAAGGCCCATGTGTCCATCAAAGGGAGATAAGAATTCAACTCCGGTTTTTGCTGTGATACTCCTCATAGTGCTGCTTTGTAATAGAGGATTGCAGAATATTTGTCAAGGGTCCCCAGCCTTCTAAAAAGCAGAAATAGACAAAAAAACCTTCTTTTCTTTCAAGCGCATCGTTGCTGCACAAAATTCAGTGTTTCAATACCTGTCCTATTTGAACATTAGACCTGACCACTTCAGAAGGAGAACAGCATGTGACATTCTGTTAGCTACTTGTGCCTCCGGTGCCAGCTGAGAGCAAGGAAATCATAAACATATGAAAACTGCTAAGAAAAAAATCAGGTTATGCTGTACTTCTTAAAAAGTTTGATGATTTTTATTGACTTTTTCTAGGGCTCATATTAGCTTCTTTCATTTCACCCATTTTACAACTTGAAAATTAAAATAATGTAATCAACATAACCGTAATCTTAAATGTTTATCACCATAAAATCAAAGCTTAGAACAAGCATTGCATAAAAGATGCAATGGCCAGTTAAAACTCTGTTTTGGTTTGTTTTCTTCACATATAGAGATGTCAAAAAATATGATGTAGGAGTCCTATAAACCTTAAGCAATATTAACTGCCCAAAACCTAGTCATTTAGCTTCATCAGTCAATGAAGACAAATAAGCACCTCTAGGTAGGGATTTTTAAATCCTACAATGTATGATGTAAATAGAAGAGATTAACCCTACTTTATGTGTTATGCCATTTCAAATTGCTTATACCATTACATTTGCCATACACATGGGATAGGTCCTAATCTTTGTAAATGTTTATGGCTGGAAACAAAAGAAAATTCTAAAATTATTCTATGAATTTATCTGGATTGTAATGAAGTACGTACAGCAAAACTTCTATTATGGCAGATTCAGTTAAGTAATGTCCCTGAAGAAGAAATCAAGGAAACGATAAGTCATTTCTATTTAACCCTTATCTAAAATGGTGATTTTTCTGGGCTTTCAAAGGGTGATCTACTGATAGAGCATCTAAATCTAAGTTTTAAAAATGCAGCATAGACCTGTTATCTTTTATAGGCAGTTTTTAAAAATGCATCCTAAATGAGAACCCTGGATGGTTTACTGTGTCTTTAACAAGCTCAAAAAAGCTTTAAAGTATTGAGCACAGACAAGGGTAAACTTATTGAAATGGAAATCAGGTCATTTTATTTCACTAAGAACATTTTCCTTGAAACAGACATCTCTTTATGTCTTTTTTTTTTTTTTTCCCCAAATATTTTGGGGACAGCTTAGTGATCTCAGTGTATTCAAAGTAAAGGCTCTTTAAAGATCAAGATAACTTCCATTTTTTGTATTTGTTTCCTTTGGGGTTTGGGAGGTTTTTTTGTAGTGCTGGTAACCTTTCCTCTCTAGATGGATGAGTAGCTTTCTGTCACTTACACTGGAAAAATTTAGATCTCCTTAGTTAAACTCATTTGTTAAATATTTTCAGCAAGTTCAAAAGCAATTAGTTAATAGATATTTACAGTTAAAGATGTTTCAGGCTTACTGATGTCTGTTTTTCAGTTTCAGCATGTTCTCATCACTTTTAGCTGGTTTGGAAAATCTTCAGAATTACTTTTTCTAACCCAATGTTTTTGACTGCAGAATGGTTACTAATCCTTCTCTCCTTGTAACCATACATGGGAAGATTTCAATAATAATAATTATCTTTGTTGGAGTTTTAAAAATCCCTAATCAAATTCATGGTCCTGTTGCTCTAAATCTACCATATCTAGAAAAAGCATATTCTTAGGGATCAAATTCCTAAAAGAGAAGATTTATCAGGAATCCTAGGCAGGTAATAGGTGAAATGTGGAAAGCATGGAAAGAATGTTTCATTTCCCTTACCCCATGAATTGAAAGGTGGAATATGTTAATATGTGTGTGAAACATAATGTTGTATGACACCAACAAATTGGGTTTTGTACCCAGTGCACTGTGGATTTTTATCTCCAACAAGTTGTGCAGCACATGTCCTGTGATCAGTGAGGAGACCTTTCTATGTGAACTGGCAAGAAAGATTATTTGACTAAGGCCAGGGATATGCAGTTTGCCTAAGGTTTCTTTTAGAATTACACTTACTGTGTTTGTCATTTCTATAAAACTAGATCTTCACTGTAATCTTAAT
>JAVSBS010001084.1:0-31302 GCA_033124195.1 Coracias cyanogaster | reverse complement strand
CCCGCCTGGCCTTGCGCGGGGCGCGCCGGCGCCGCCCTTTCCGGGCCGGGCCGCGCTCGGTGCGGAGCCAAGGGCGGCGTCGACCCCGCGGCAGGGGCGAGCCCCGCGGGCCGGCAGCCGCAGGAAGGGCGCGCTGCTCGGCGAGCGCCGCTGTGACACACGCGGGCTGCCTGTAGCCCCCGGCGCGGCCCCCGCGCCTCTGCTCCTCCGGCCCCGGCACACCTCGTAGCCCAAGAAACCCGCGCCGTCGAATTTCAGCATTACGCGCCCCTTTTTTACTGTCCTTTTCCCCTAAGATAGGGAGCTTTTAATCAAAGAGGGAGAATAAAGTTTGAAGGGTTTTGGTTAGAATTCATTTCTGTCTGTAGGTACGCGACTGAGTAATTGCAGCGCTGTGTAACAGAGCGAAGCAAGGAAGCGGGGTGTTCCTGTTCCCGCTGTCTGCCCAGGGCAGGAGAACCTTCTGCTGCAAGGAACCGCAGCTGCTGCTTTCTGTTTTTAAAACCAGCCGCAGTACAAAATGTTATCGTAGAAGAGCAACACTAAAACTGCCTTGTTCAGCTGTGGGTCAAGTGGGAAATTTATAGAGGTAACTAGTAACTAAGTAATTTCAGTTTTGACCAGGTCGATATTAAGTATCTGTTTAGTACCTTGTTTTTCTTGTCGTTAAGAACACAAAGTAGCCCAATAGAACCTCGAAACCAGGGATCACCTTTGTCAAGGCTTGAACTTCATTGATGGGACAGTTGTGTCCTTTTTGCCGGTGGTGGCTGCAAAGCGTGGTTTTCTTCTCCATGAAGTCTCTTAGACGCCTGATGTTTTAATTTGCAGGGAAACGATCTGCATTGGCTAGCGTGTGCCTTGTACGTGGCGTGCAGAAAAGCAATTCCAACTGTGAGCAGAGGGACGGCGGAGGGAAATTATGTGTCTTTAATCAGAATTTTGCGCTGTTCGGAACAAAGGTAACTTGTCCTTTTTGCTAATTGTTAAACACAAAATCTTAAAGACGGCTTATCAGCTTGTGAAGCGTAGAAGGTGAGAACAAAGGCCAAAGGTCTGTCTTGTTTCCCGCTGAGTTTCGCTGCAATCTTTGTTACAGCTCACGGCCACAATAGTAGGACGGTTCTGTTTGGTCATTACTACATTGTATCAACACGGGTTTTCAAAATCAGATCGATTTTTCTCTTGGAGAGAGAAACCAGTCCCTGAAGAAGAGTCTATTTTTGAAGTGTCTAAAGTGAACTGTTCACATGAGAGGCCATTTTTAATTGGCTAGGGAAATATTCATGCGATTTACCTTCTTTTATTCTTTTTTTTTAAAGTAAGACTTCACTTCCTATATTCTTGCTTTACGAAACTGACGTGAAGTCAGAACCTGATAAATAAATTTGTGTTAAATGTTTACGTCCATGAAGTGATGATGAAAAACTTCCTGAAACAATTGACTTTATTTATCAACAGTCTGATTGTGTTGTAACAATTTAGTAGAGTGACAAAAAGAACACGGATGTGGTTATGCGCTATTTCTCCCCATCTCCTTGACTGATGGAGCATTGCCGTTGGTTTAAACAGCACAGATGGGTTCCTTTAAAACCTTTTTTTTCCAATTCAGAAATTGAGGGAATTAAATGTGGATAAATTGTTTCTGTGATCTGGGCTGTCAAAAACTAGTAACGCTGAAAAAGCAGCTGTAGGTGAAGGAGTGAAAAATAAATGAAAGCCAGATTTTTGAAGTCAATTTTACTGAAACTCAGGGGATTTTTCATACTTTGCAGAATCTTCTTAGCATTGTAGAACTCAGAGTTTGTTTTATTGATGCTAATAAACTGTTCAGAAAAATTAGGGAAGTCCAGTTTTAGAGTAATGTGACTGCTGAAGCTGATTGTGTCTTTGTGAGGAAAAGCCAGAACTGTGAATACAGAGTTAATATGGTCATCAACAGGATAGAAAAATATTTTGCGGCTGTCTGAGCTCATCCCTGATTATAGGTGAGGGACTGGCTCTTGAGTACGCTGCCGTGTTTGTGATAGCGCCGTTTTATCAGTAGTTTGGGAGGGGGAAATTGCCTTTTTAGTGAAAATGTGTAATATATTTCTGAAAAAGAAGACAACACCCAAACCCTTTCAGACTGACCCCATTTGCTCTTTTCAGCTTGATCGAGTTTTTTAACAAGATGAAAAAGTGGGAAGACATGGCAAATCTGCCCGCCCAATTCAGGGAACGGACGGAGAGACTGGAGAGAAACTTTACAGTTTCAGCAGTAATTTTTAAGAAGTATGAGCCAATTTTTCAGGATATTTTTAGATATCCTCAAGAAGATCAACCTCGTCAACCGAGAGGAAGAAAACAGAGGTACGTTTCTGTTATTTCCAGGTTGATTTTAGAGCTTTGCTGTTACAAAAATATAATTAAGCTGCTCGGTGGTTGTAGTTGTATTTTTGACGGTGACGCTTCTTTGTCACTGTTGGTATTAGAAGCGCTGTGAAATCAAGCGCTAGCCTTCTTCTGGGGTGGTTGTGATCTTAGCAAGATTGCATCTGTTTGTGCCAGCGCTTGGCGTTGTGGTTTCTCCATAGAGATCGATTTTTTCCCAGTTGTTAATGTCTTTCATCTTCCCTACTGTGAAGTGCCATTCTTTGGTTCCTTTTATGGGGTTGTTTTTTCTTTATGTTGTTGTTGTATTTTATTTTATTATTTTTTCCAATATTTACAGGCTATTTCTTAGCTGGGGGCGTTTTGGCACTTTTTATCCCTCCCCTTGATGTTCTTGTGAGCATCACTTAGTGTTATTTGTAACCAAATGTATCTCAATCTAGAATAAAAGATAGGATTGTGCCTAAATGGCTTTGTTGGAGAATGCAGAGGGTGAGTAAATTGGAATTGGGATAGAATTCCGTATTGAGATGAATATTTGCATGTAATGTTGAAATGAAGATGTACTGTGTACGTAACTATATGATTAGAAGAGCGAACCCTGCCAGTTTGTTAGCTTGGGTGGTAAGGGGTGAAGTAATTTTGAAGATTAAATTGGAAGATGATACTTAACTAATTTTTGTGTGAAATGTATGTTAAATTTTGTCATGTTTCTGTACATAACCTGATGAGATAACTAAGTAAGAAAAAAAAAAAGATAAAGGCTGAACAAACTACTAGAGAAATGGAAAAGAACACGGCCTCAGCATGAAACCATTTGGCCCAAATTAAAGCATTTCCAACTTAAACACATAATACCAAATGAGATAAGTAATACTCCAACTATTTCAGTTGACTGTGTGCACCATTTGTTGTACAAATAAACAGTAGTGGTATTTTCTGTAGGTTTAAATCAAGGTATTGACCTGGTTTTTGGAACCAAGGCCACAGTTTTGCCTGAGAAAACAATGAGGCCATCTCTGATTAACGTGGCATTTACGGTGATTTTCTGCTGAAGCCTTGGCCTGTTTCTGACGGGATCTGCTGCGTGGGCTTGCTGTACTGACAGTTGTTTCACTTTGTGCAGACTGAGACGTGCCTGCACTGAACCAGTGTGTGGTTTGCTTTGTAACATTCAGTCAGGTTTTTGAGGGACAGGTTTAGTATTTTGGCCGCATGATTGTAAAGCTTCGTGTTCTTTTAGAATGACTGACTGTTGTGTGATGTTCTATTGGTCTGAATTCCTTGAGTTTATTGGGTCTCTTCTTGCTGCATTTTCCCCCAAAAGACGACAACCGTGTACTGTGGCTGAAGTTTTCCAGTTCTGTTGGGTGCTGTTTGTCCATGCGAAAGGTACGATTTTCATCTTCTTTTTCAGTCCAGAATAGTTCTCTCAATAGCGTGAAAATAGCTGTTCACATTGCACTGGGTCCAGAGGAGGGTTAGCACGGTACTGTATTTCCAGGCAGTCAGGACTTCACTTCCTTAGTTAGGCAGCTGAGAGAGAAAGTAGGTCAGTCTGAAAAACACAGATTTTTCTTTTCTCTTCTATAAAATCCCCACTTCTGTGGGCAGACTGGATGGCTGGTACAGTGCAGAGGGATTTTATGAGTCTTCCTATTGTTGTCGGTTAATACGTCCGAGTAAGGACATCATCAGTTAACTACATACTAATTGGCGAGCAGTTTCAGACGTACAAATAAACTTTGTAGAGAACACTGTGTTGATAACATAGCCAATGAAATGTTACAAGCCAAAGGAAAAGTTACGGTAAGAATGAACTGTCCGAGGAGTAGGGACTAGCGGTGCAGGTACTGAAGTGTGGCAGCACGAGAACAGAAGGGCCACGTTGAGCGTTTCAGGCATTACGTATTCCTGTACCGTTCAGCTCGCCGCGTTTGGACGGCTGGCAGTAATCCTTATCGTGGCAGCCACACACCGGCGGCAAGCTGGGGCTTGTCTCTGTGGTATTTCTGCAAGCCTGAAGATCCGCGCGTGCAGTTTGACAACCGCAGCGAGCACAGGTCCCGTTCCCACCTGGCATGCGCTGCAGAGGGAGAGCGCCGCGCTGTTTAGCCAGACTTGTCCTGGCAAGCTATTTGTAAGAGTTCATCTTTAAACTTTCTATCCTGGCTTTTTTTTCTTGGTTTAAAATGGAAATAATAATGTAAAAAATCTCTGCTGCGCTATTTAGTAGTAGGTTGTGAAGAGAGTAGTGAGCTGCTGCTCGAAATGGCGCTGACAGCTCCCTTGTGTGAAACCCCTGCTAGTCTGAAAGGAGATTTCCTTCTGGGGGTGCTGACAGCAGCGAGTGCTGCGCTGCCCCGCAGGGCTGTGGGTGAACCTGCGGTACAGGAGCTGCTGCTTCCGCAGTTTTAACACTTTGCTCTTGTATTTAGGACCTTCCTTGCCACGCTCTGAATCTTTAATGACTTGGAAATAACTGAGAAGTGTTCACACCTCATTCAAACTTCTTGTAGCCTTCATTATTTTAAGTAGTTTCATTTAAACTATCTGCAGTGAAATCATTTTTAATGTGGGAAATTGAATATAAATTTGAACAAACGGGTACGTTACTGGTAGAAAAGCAACAGGATAGTTGAGAAAAGCTCTTTTCTTCATATATACATTGTAAAGTGTTCTAACTGAGTTGATTACTATATGATAAGATTTCTTCAAGGGTTTAAACCTGTTCTTCATAGTGGGCTCAGTTAAGTGGTTTGGAGCTTCTTTGGAAAAAAAAAAAAGAAGTAGAAGAGTTACTAGTGTTGAAAGAGTGCTGTAAAATCATGCTGTATACACACATGCATGGAGTTGTGGTTTATGGTATTAATTAATGGTATCGTTCGTTTTACAAGACTGTTTTTAGCTAAGGCCGTTCCTTTAAAGGAGTATCATAAACCTAAAGGAGTTCAGTAAAGAACAGTAAATCATTTCTGAAAAGTGATTAAAAGAGTGAAAAAGTTACAAAGATTCTTTTCTACAGGAAGACAATACATAAGAAATACTTCAAGGCAGATGCAGTAAAGCTGCATTGTAAGCAGTATCAGAGCTACACGTTTGAACTCTTTGTAAAGCTCAGGAGAAACAGTTACATTTATTACTGTTTGTAATAAGCATGCCCCCAATCGCTTTTGTAACGAAAACAGATAAAGGAAAATCATCTCCTGCCTTTGAGTGTATTCACTCCGGAGAACGGGGCGGGCTGCAGGAGGGCAGGTCTTTGCTGTATCTCGGACGTGTGAACGCTTGGGTCGAGCCTCGCAGAAGTTAACGTTCCTTGCAAGACCTCAGCACCGCGAACTTGAGGCAAAGAGGAGTCCCAGCCAACACCCGTCCTTCCCCCTTAGACACCTTTAGAACCAGATTCTGCTCCGTGCAGATGGAGTAAGAATCTGCTGAGGGACGTAAAGCTGCTGGACAGTGGGGATCGTGTTGCCAGAGTTGTGGTAACAAATTTGCCTTCCTGGAGACAGTTTGCATCGCACAGTTCAGGCTGCTCCGTGATATTTGTGCACCAGTTAATCAGATTGCTGTGAAGGAGGCACTCGGCAATATCACGTTGATCAACGTTTTGGTACGGTTTGTTTTCAAAGCAGCACAGTATATTTGAGTTCCTACACAATTGCTGCTCTTCCTGGAAACACATTTTACTATTATATTTCTTGTATTCTGTTAAAAGTGTGTGTGTCTGGTTTACTGCCTGCGTTTCTATCTCGTTATTTATAGTCATGCATCTATGTTTCCAAGACTCCACTGCTGATTGTAACACAAATATCAACAGTCTATTGGTTAAAAGAATTTTAAACATATGCTAATCTTGTGTTTCTAATCTTGAAGGTAATTTTCCTATGATCAGTGATGACTTGGTCAATTCCTACCATCTCTTGTTATGTGCTTTGGACCTAGTGTATGGAAATGCTCTCCAGTGTCCTAACCGCAAAGAACTTCTCAATCCTCATTTTAAAGGTATGTTGAAAAAAAAAAAATCTGTCTTTATCCAAAGTCTGCAGGAACTTCTAAGGCTATCGAAATGAGTATGAATCTATAGAGCAGAGAATAAGTTGAATAATATTAATTTAAAATAGTGGAATTCATTATTTTTTGATATCTGGCTACACAGTTACATTTCTATTAATGTAGTATGTAATAACAGACTACTGAATTTTGTCAATAATGTAGTACGCCAAGAATTTCATTGCCTATGGAAATACCTCTGAAAGAAGTTCCAAAGTCAGAATTTCAGTTCCTGACATTCTGATGTCAGTCAAGGAGGGCTCCTGACGCAGCCTTCACTGGCCGCAGCCAGGCTGGAGGGTTCCCAGGGGGCAGCAGCTTGAGAAGACCCAGCGCTCCCCTGTAAGAGGGGCAGCTTGGCTGTGTCCTCGCTCCTGCCCTGCTGCTGTTCTCTTTCCGAGCAGAAAGGGACACGTGCCCGGGGAACTGCAAATGCAGATGAACGGGGAGAAGTTTCCACCGAATGGCTGATGCAGTTCTTTCCAGACTTACACTTCCTTTTCAGTGCTGTGCAGCATTGGCGTTTACTTTGTAGTGGTTTGGATGGGAAGTGGGACCGTTACCTCAAATTGATTTGAGTAAATATTAAAGTTCCCAAGTGTTTGATTGATTTTCTATTAGAACTGGTATTATCACTCAAAATCATATTTTTTTAAATCTCTGACTCAAAGCTGACTCTCGATGACATTATCAAATTGAGTGGGCAGTATATATTTAATAATTCTTTCAATGGAACTGCTTAGTTTACCCGTGTTATATCACACTACCTAGACTACACAGCATAGAATTTAATAAGAAAACAGGACGTGGATTTGCAAAATTAACTAACAGAGTATTCTTAATTGCAGGTCTACCTGAAGACTTTCATAGTAAAGATTATAAAGTATCATCTGATCCTCCGTGCATCATTGAGAAACTGTGTTCCTTACATTATGGATTAGTTTTAGAAGCCAAAGGCATAAAGGAGCATTTTTGGAAGCCGTATATTCGGAAGCTGTTTGACAAAAAGGTTGGTCAATAAATTTGTAATGTAGAAAAATTTCTCCTTACTGATTATCTTCAAACCTTTCGTGAGCACTAACATGTCCGTCTTTTGTTCTTCACTGTCTTACAGCTTTTAAAAGGAAAAGATGAAAATCTGACTGGATTTCTAGAGCCCGGGAACTTTGGCGACAGCTTGTGAGTGACCGTGCGGGGTGTGGGTGGCAGTAGGTCCCTGTCAGGGAACCGCTCTGGCGTTGTCCCTTTCCCAACCCTAGCACGAGGTACTTGCGCATTTACCAACCTTCATACACTCGCAAGTGCTTCCGTTCCTTTCCTTTGAGACGGTGTGGGCTGAGGAATGATTCTTCAGGATGGCGTTACTTGATGTCTGCTTTTATTCTTATGTTTCTGTGTTTACTTGATTGATTGATTGTTTGTTTTGTACGTAACTCCAAGGGTTAGTATGACAAAGATGTGGGAGCGCACTGAATGAGTGGGAGGGAAAAATTGGGTTGGGTATTTTTTTTCTTTATAAACCTAGAGATGCTTATGAGTAGGACTTGCTTCCTTTGAAATGGTATGAAAACAGTAAGCACAGTTTGTTATGATGTGATGCTATGTAAGTTTTGAGGAGTTTTCAGCCGAGTTCAAGTTCTCAGCATTTTATTAAGTTCCTCCTGCAGCTATACTGAATAGCAAGCCGTCAGGTATAAGGGAAAATTCGTGTCCTTGCCCCTGACGAGTTTGAGACACTGTAGACTTTAAAGGGACTCTGGTGCTTAAAGCCAGGGTTAAACACGTGCTGAAGTAGGCTTCAACCTGCGTTCATTCAGCGAACAGGCGAACAAAGCACTGCCTCAATATCTGTCTCTCCCTTTCTGCTGTAGCAAAGCCATCAACAAGGCCTATGAGGAGTACGTTTTGTCAGTAGGAAATCTCGATGAGCGAATATTTCTCGGGGAGGATGCAGATGAAGAAATTGGAACTCTCACAAGGTGCTTAAACACAGCTTCAGGAGTGGAGACGGCTGAAAGAGTTCAAGTGAAGCACAATTTGCAGCAGCACTTTGACAAGGTGAGTATGACTTGCTCTGTGTCGCTCTTGTTATACGGAGAGGAAGCTGAGTAAGTCCATGTCCGATGAAGAGAAGGCGCTACTAAAAATGACCATCTTTACTATTCAGGGTGATCCAGGAGCGTGCACAGCAGAGCCCAGTTAGATTTTGTAGCTGATCAGACATACTGTTTACTTTGGGGTTTTCTGGACAGAATTTCTCCATGCATTTGGGTTTTCTTTGATTAAATCCCGTATAGAGAATCTTCAGGTAATTACCTAAAGAGTTATCTTCAGGTAAATCTTTAGATGAAGACTTTCAAGCACAACAGAACGGGCAATTCTCCGTGGTTGTCGGGCAGGTGCTGAATTGTCCTGCAGCTGTTGGGGCCCTCTGGACCTACATCTGTTTACTTCAGTCACCTTGCTCGCCTAAAAGCATGATACACGGATATGTCTTATAGATGACTAATAAAATAGCGCAGAATACGGTCGGAGAGGACACAGAACACTGCGTGTTTCAGAACAATACAGTGAAGACCTATAAAATTATCAGGGCCTTCATGTGACTAGAGTAGCTTTGAGCAGCATTGGTTTTGCTTCTCTGCACTAACTGAAGGAACATCCTTGATGTGGAATCATTTTGATGTGATGGCTTGATCTGGTGCAAGTGAATTAAAATGCTAATTGCTGGATTCAGGAGGACTTTTCATGCTAAGAATGAAACCTGTGAAAGGAAAGCCTGGCTCTGTACACTTGTCCTGCGAGCTACAGCTACCTTTGGCGCTCAGGGGCTAGCTAGGAGGGGACTGCTGGAGCTTTCCCGGGGCTCTGGCGACTGGCAGTTGTTCCACACTTCACCATCTGGTCCCACCCTCTCTATTTATCCAGCGCTGTTTGACACAAACATCCCAGCGACACAGATCCAGCTGCCATGGCTGGCTGGTATCTGAGACATAAGCCAGTTTGGGCTATTGATTCCCAGCCGTTGTATTGTGATACAGGGTAAGAATTCTCCAGACTGACACTTCCAGGTTATGACCTGTATCTAAGTTTTACAACAGTGTACAGTTATATGCTTTTTTTTTTTGCCTTTTCAGTCCAAGTCACTTAGGATTACCACCCCGCTTACTGGCCGCAAGTATATTAAAGAGAGCAACCCGTATGTGACACCCGTTTCCATAGCAACGTACAGTTTGAGCCGCCTTCATACGATGCTGGCAGGACTGAAAAATGCCCCCAGTGAAAACCTGGAGCAAATACTCCGGTAAGTTTGATGTTTAGCTAACCAAATGCTTCTGTTTCTTAAATAGCTTTAGTAACAAATATTAATGTTGAACAGCGTAATTTAACATGTGAGTCAGTCTTGAAAGGTTCTGGAGTAAAACAGAGACATCTACATTTCAAAAGGCTTTGTTCTCCTTAGAGACATTTGTCCCTAGGAGATGGATGGCTCTGAGAACACACACCTTCCCAACCCAAACCGTTCCACGCTTCTCTAACAGCAAACTCCTAATACAACATTTTCAAGACTTTTTTTCTTCCTAGTTAGCAGAGCTCCCTGCCTAGCAAATCAACCCCTGCTGCAGGAGATGCAAACCAGCATGTGTTCTGCATGTAGATAAACTGTTGCTTCCAGTACCAGTATCTTAAAACCATTTACATTACGGGGAAAATGCTGTTTAAATCTTGATCCCTGCCCCTGACACGATGTGCGTGTTTACTGCAGTCTGTACAAGGACATCCCCGCCGCGCTGTGGCCGTGCTGCAGTACGGACAGGCAGGCACATACAGGGGGTGTCTTGCTCTGCAGTACATTTCAGTTTCATGCTTTCATCATGTTACAGAAATTGTTGTTATTTTTATTTTTTTTTCCTTAGTAGGAACAGTATGTTTTTCTTTTCAGGGCATGTTCCAGAGATCCTTCTCAAGCGATTGCCAGCAGGGTGAAAGACATGGCTGACGTGTACTGCCAGAGCGCGCAGGCTGAAGGAGAATTCAGCAACTTTTCCAAAGGTGGGAAACATCTTACTTTTAGAGATAAGAATTAAAATGCCTGTAAACACAGTGATCTCTGGTAATTGCTCTTCTATATATGGTGTTTTCATCAAAATCTGGGTTCAGTAGTAAGTTATTCTGCTCTGTGTGCACAGGGCAGTGCAGCATCGGAGGGGCGCCTAACTGCTTTAATCCTGCGTTGTAGCGTAGCCACAGCAGCACAGAAATCCACACAAACTACTGCATTGCCATATCTCTATAGCTTATGCTAAAGACTGCCGTTCCTTTATCGCATTTCAGAACATTGTTTCTATTTAAAATTCCTGCAGACGTTGCCAGCAAGCATTTTCGTCGTGCTGAGGTGCTGTACTACAAGGTCTTGGAGTCAGTCCTTGAGCAAGAGAAGAGGAGACTGGGAGATGTTGACCTATCTGTAAGGAAAACTAATAAAATTGTACTTTGTTTCTGAAGTTGGCCCTACAAAAAGGAAACCAGCTGTAGAGCTGAATAGACAGCTCTTTCCAGTCAGGGTAAATCTCAGGAGAGTCGCCTGTAAGTACACCTGAAGGGAAGAAAAGGTGTTCAAGAAATCATTTGTGTTTGCAAACACAGATCTGTGGAATTTTGCATGAGTAAAGAGGGCTCCTTGTGCATTCTGTTCTCTTACAAAATAACATCTCTTTATGAGCTTGATAATCTTGTTGAGGCAGCACAGGAAGCAGCATTTTATAGTTCTATAGTTACACTGCAAATTAAGCGTTACAATTTGCAACTCTCTTGCAGGCAATACTGGAGCAAGATGTGTTCCACAGGTCGCTGCTGGCGTGCTGCCTTGAGATTATTATCTTCACATACAAGCCGCCTGGAAACTTCCCATTCATCACTGAAATATTTGACATTCCAGTTTATCACTTCTACAAGGTAAAGTGTTTGACAGCTAGAAATGCTTATCAAGCCCTGAGTGCTCTCTTGCCTTCCATTAATTGATCGCCTGACCCTCCATTCTCAGCTTTGCCCCTTCTTGTATTGAAAAAAATATTACCCAGAGTGTCTGTCATTCTGGGATGTGTCTTGGGCATTTAAAAACCCAAGTGCTGGCGGCAGCTGAAGACAGGAGCGGTATCCCAGGATTAGCGTGCAACTGATCATCATTTTGCCATGATCTAGTGTGGCAGCTGTTCTGCAACAGCACTTGACAGGTTTGTTTAGAAAGATACAAACGTCTGTCTTCTGCAAAAACTGCAAGACAAGATCTAAGTGAGGCGTAGTAATGCAGCCCTAATATTGCTCTTCTTCCTTGAAAAGCAGGAATTAGAATTAGATCGTTCTGTGAAAAGAAATCTATGAAACAAGTACATGATTTTGGTCCGTTATTTGCCTTACAGGTAATCGAGGTTTTCATCAGAGCAGAGGATGGCCTTTGTCGGGAAGTAGTAAAACACCTTAATCATATTGAAGAGCAGATTTTGGAGAGTATGGCGTGGAAGCAGGAATCCATTTTGTGGGACAGAATCAGAGATAACGAGAACAAAGTTCCTAGCTGTGAAGAGGTGAGCACTTCCTTACATTTCACGTAGTCTCCTAGGCAGACAGGATGGTAAAGCGTGGACCTTCGACCCTGAAGGAAAGAGGCGTTCCACGTCCCAGTTCCAG
This sequence comes from Coracias cyanogaster, assembly GCA_033124195.1. Classification (NCBI taxonomy): domain Eukaryota; kingdom Metazoa; phylum Chordata; class Aves; order Coraciiformes; family Coraciidae; genus Coracias; species Coracias cyanogaster. The sequence goes on along the minus strand of JAVSBS010001084.1, from coordinate 19,185 downwards.
TTGCACCCTACAAGCTGGCCAGTGCAGAGACAACAGTAACTGTGACATCTCCGCAGAGAGCTCCAAAATGGAAACATGCACGTGAGATGATTCTCACCCAGTATTTGCAAAAGCGTCCGACAGTGAACAGAACAGAGACGCAGGGAAGAGCTGGATCAGTCACTAGCACTTGAAAAGATGACTAGGCGAGAAGACGTGGTAACAAGTACGGAGGTTTAATTGTAGTCCCAGGATTGTTCCAGTACCGTAGCTTCTACAGCAGTACAATCACAAGCCAGTTGTAGTTAGGTTTGTGGTAAGCTTTTTAGCGTTCTTGTTTTTACCTTCTGCCATACAGTTTCCTGTTCAACATTTGCAGTGCAGACGCTTTTAAAAATTTCTGTAGTTCATCTGTGATACAGACAGTAACAAAGGTATCGATGTTTTAGGTAATGCCACCTCAGTATTTTGAGAGATCTGCTGGGAACAGCGTTGTAGGTTCACCGTTGACACCAAGACGAATCAACGAGGTTCGCTCTGAAACTGGAGGACTAGGAAAAGGTGAGGTTTTTGAAGCATAACATACTTTCACTTCTCAGCCCACGGCTTTAATTTTTATATCTAAGTCTACAGCAAAGAAGCTGCTTTGCTGTTGAGATACAGCAAATTGCAAATGCAATTGTAAATGGTATTTCTACTGCAGCTCACACTGTGAGTGTGGCAGACATCTAAGACCCATGTGCTCGTTATTTCATTATACTGTTTGGATAGTGCGCTTTCAGGACGTTACGTATACCAGCAGTGTCATCTCTGCATACATCTGTATATGTCAAATAATACTTATACACATACATAGTACTTGTATTCTAATTGGTAGCACTCAAACGGGATAGATGCTCCACTATAGATTTAGTTATGGGAAGTCTTAAACTCATTCTGGAAAAATAAACCATCATACATTAGCTTAGAGAAATACTAAACACGGCATTATTTGAGATTGTCATCTCTAGAAGCAGGCTGTAAACCACAAGGAAATTTTTTTAAAAAAAAGTTTCCTGAAGAGCTTTGCATGAGAGATATTTTGGTTCTCATTAGATTCCTGTCACGTATGTGTATAATCAGGGATTATACAACAAGCATTATATATAATCTTGGGGGGGATTGTTTTTTTTTAATCCACAGGCGTTTCATCCTCTCCAACCACCCTGTATGACAGATACAGTTCTCCTACGGCCAACCCCACAAGGAGAAGGCTGTTTGTTGATAACGATAATACCTCTGACAGTGGAACTCCTACCAGAGTTTCCCAACAGCCTGTGGTCAATACGGTGCCCGTGCAGAACGTGAATCCCGAGGCGATGTCAGTGACTCCAGTGCCTGGCCAGACGCTGGTTACGGTGGCAACGGCCACCGTGACAGCCAACAACGGGCAAACTGTGACAATACCAGTACAAGGTGAGAGAAATGCTGGTGTCAAATTACTCAGACTTGTTCCCATCAGAGTATCAGTACATGGTAAGGGGGAGAAGGGAGAACAGTACAGCAGTGGAGGAAAAAAGTATATTTAACAATTCATAATTGGCAAAAATGGTTTGAATAAATGAGCAGAATTGAGAGACGGAGCGTGTGCAGGACAAAGCCTTGTGACTGCCAACATGTGTTTTATCAAACTGTGTTCAGCAAGCCAGCTTCCTGAATCAGCACGGGATGAAAGTTGCATTGGTATCAAAAGCTTAGCTCAATTTCAACATCATCTTGTCTCCTTACCATGAAAATTATTCTGATGAAACAATTTCAATACTAAATATATAGTTATAAGCAACTAAGAAAAGTATGACTGAATTCTTTTAAAAAACCCAAACAAAACAAAACCCACAAATGCCATTTCCTCCCTGCCCCAACCTGCTCTTATTTCAGACTCTTTTTCTTAAATTACAGGTATTGCCAACGAAAATGGAGGAATAACTTTCTTCCCAGTCCAAGTCAATGTAGGTACCCAGCCGCAGGCCGTCTCCGGGCCCATTCCGCCTCTCAGCGCCCAGACTCTTGCTGGAACCCTGAACACTCAGATGACGGGGGCAACCCTGCAGCTACCGGGGCAGTTAACTGTCCAGCAGATCTCTCCTGGAGAGCAAAGACAAACCCAGCCACTCACCACTGCCGCCTCCAGCAGACCTCGGAAGACAGGCTCACTCTCACTCTTCTTTAGAAAGGTACTTTTCAGTCTCATTTGTTGCATAGGTTGTATCTGGTAAGACTTCAGTGATTTTTTTAAATTTGTACTTACTAGTAGGAACAGTAAGAGAATATTCAATTTCCCAGTTCATCTCTAACCTTTTTCTATTCATACCTGTACCTGAAGAGTCCTTTTCATACGCAGGCAACTTCTCACTAGCAAACAATTAGACTATCAGCAGAGCCAGCAATCGCATCACCAGTTGTGAAGCAGATGATCCACTTGGCCAGCAGGCGCTTAAAGGTGTCCAGTTTCTCTAAGGCTCTTGAAAAGAAGAAGTCACCTTTGAGCCACCTTGGTTTACTCAGCACAGTGGTTCCTGTAGGTGAGGCAGTCCCTTCTGGTGCTCGGGACAACACCGAGTTCAAGCTTCCAACAAATGTTTTCTTAGCATCAGTACCAGCGCTGAGAATGTCTGTGTCTTGTTGGCAAATTATTCATTATTCTATTAGTCCTAGTATTATTACTAAGCAAATAAATTTAGTTATTCTTTTAGCTCATCTTTTGCACAAGCTCTAAAGGGCGCACAAGCCTGGACTACTGGTTAGCTGGGTGAGGAGAGCAGCACTGCAGTGGCCCTGAGCACAGTCTCCATCTCACAGGTCTATCATTTAGCCAGTGTCCGTCTGAGAGACCTCTGTGTCAAACTCGACATATCCGATGAGCTGCGGAAGAAGATCTGGACGTGTTTTGAGTACTCCTTGGTGCACTGCCCTGAAATTATGATGGACAGACATCTGGATCAGCTGCTGATGTGTGCCATCTATGTCATGGCTAAGGTAAGGTGTCCATCAAGAAAAAACAGACACACAACTTCTTCAAGATTTGGCATTCCAAAGATGACAATTCCTCTAAAATAACAAAGCCCAAACCCAGCCAAACACTAAACCCCACAGAAAAACTATTCACCTTTTCTGTTCATCTCCTCTTAGGTTACCAAGGAAGATCGATCCTTCCAGAACATAATGCGCTGCTATCGGACACAACCACAAGCCAAGAGCCATGTAAGGGCAGTCAGTACCGCGCAGCCTGCGATCCCCTTTGTTAAATGCCTTAGCTCTATTTTAAGAATGGGTCACTTTTTAAAGTAATGTTTAGTATTAAATGAATGCAGCCTGTGAGCTGTTCTTTTGTGTCATAGCCCACGCTCTGCACTACTGCAGGCTTTTTATGCACAACTGTACCTAAAATAGAAAATACCTTTACTTAAAAGCTAAGGAGGCAGCAGCTGTGGGGTAACGCTCCTCCTGGGAGGCTGTATTTTCCCCAGGGAGAAGCAATTTGGTACCCCAGCCAAGGTTCCAGAAAGCAGATACATCACACGGACTGTTGTTTCCTGACGGCGTCCCTGCACAGCCCATCCTCCTCCCGTTGTTAAGCGCTTCTCTTTCGCTGCAGGTCTATCGGAGCGTCCTGATCAAAGGCAGGAGACGACGACGCCGCTCTGGCAGCAGCGATAGTGGCAGCCAGCAGAGCTCGCCCACAGACAGAAGCAAAGAGAGAAACAAAGAAAGGAGTAAGTGATTCCAAATCCCAGGTGTTTGGGTGTAATTCCTCCCAAACAGTGTGCATAGAGTTGGATCTTGCATCGCCCCTCGCCCCGCCTCAAGCGCTTTCTTCTGTGGTAAACTTGGACACAATTAAGAATATGTTGACAACATTGAGGAGTAGTTATAACTCAAGCTTAATCTTCCACCCACTTTGACAGCGCTGAATCTGTCACCACCGGCGCTTACCTTGAGCTGACCACAACGGCTGGCCTGAGCTCTTCCAGTTCAGTTGGCGCACCCAGGAACACCTCTGTGGGACCAACGGCAATCAGAGCTCGCCCGTGTTCACAGTTACTCCTTTACTTACCCGGGCATGGAGCAGCAGCAGTTTCTTCTGCAGCAGCTGCCTGTCTTCAGAGCCAGGAACACGCCGGCCCCCCACAGCAGCTCTTTTAGCTTAGCTGACATCTTTGAAGAATCTTTCCTTGATATTTGAGCTGACATACTTTCCTTGAATTAACTTCTGTCAAGGCGAGCAAAGAGGCGATGCTGTCTATTCATTCACACCACTAGTTTTCTAGGTATTTAACAGATGACAGTATAAACCATAGGTATTAATGTTTTCTGTCACAGAGAGGTGGCAAGGAGGTGAGGAAAGAATTACATAGATTTGGCAACTTCCCACATTAAACCAGCAGGAAGTGTTACCAAGCCAAATATTTCTACTACTAGCTGAAAAAGCCTACAGTTCCTCATGTGAAATGGTGCCAGCTGGCAACAAGAAAGAGCCACTGTTAGATGTGTGGCAGAGACGGCCAGAAAATGGCATTTTAGGTCTGCTGACATTGGGATCAAACTCAGTGTTATAAAGAAAAGCCACTCGCACTTGATCTGGTAGGAAGTTAGAAATCAAATGTGTTTCTGTGCAGGTCCTCAGTAGGGTGCTGGGCTCTAACACCATACTGCTGTTGTGGGAGGGAAGATGCTAAGGGGACAAACTGGCGTTGCTGGCGTGGGCACGGGACGGAGGTCCCTACAGTGCAGCGTGAAGGTGCCGGGGAGCGGCTGCGCTGGCTAACGCAGCGCCTGCTCTCGCCCGCAGCCAGCCGCGACTCCAGCCCCGTGATGCGGTCCAGCAGCACCCTGCCCGTGCCGCACCCCAGCAGCGCGCCCCCCACGCCAACCCGCCTGACCGGCGCCAACAGCGACACGGAGGAGGAGGAGCGAGGGGACCTTATACAGTTCTACAACAACATCTATATCGAGCAGATCAAGGAGTTTGCCCTGAAGTACACTTCAAATGCAGTAAGTTATACTCTCTGCTTTTCATTAGCAAACAGATCTTTCTTTCCCGTACATGCAGTCAGTACCCGTAGCCAACCTCCCTGTAAGCAATTTCAAGGGATGATATTTTTATGACACTAATTTCACCTCAAGGACATGCTCTGCTGCTAGAATACCAAGTACTTCTGATGCCTGTTTGCTGTTTCCTCCTGTATGAAATGCACAGCATTGAGCAGCGTCACCTGCCAGCCCCAGAGAGGGTTAGCAAAGTAAATTTAAAAAAAATACTCATCTGGCCTAATAATGTGACAAAACTTGCACCCGTTCTAACTCTGTATGGTTTGACATCAGTGGAAAAACCTAACCTGTGTTTAAGGTGCCCAACTCCTGGCAGCCTCGCTGTAGCAACACCCGAGATGAGACACAGAGCAGGTGGTGATTCTCACTTTCTCCTGCGCAGGCCGACTCTCCTCCGCTCTCGCCCTACCCCTTCATAAGGATCGGCTCCCCGCGCAGGATACAGCTCTGCCAGAACCACCCCGTCTACATCTCACCGCACAAAAATGAGTCAAGTCTCTCTCCTCGAGAGAAAATATTCTATTATTTCAGCAGCAGCCCATCTAAGGTGAGACTAAAGGGTTTTTGTTTGCTTTTATAAACCCTCAATTCTACCTTTTCTTTTTGGTAGTGAAATTAGAGGCAACAGCGTTTCCATTTACTGTCTAACATATACCTTCTCACCTAACACTCTTCAAACTGTCAGTTCAGGTACCCAAGAGGCCACAGTTCCCTTTGCTTTCAGGTCTTGGAGACTGCTCAGAGGACATTAAGTATTATCACACACACTCTTATCTGCCTGATGAGGAAAAGTCCTCCAAATAGCTCTTGACACAAAAGGACTTACCAGGTGAATGTGTCAGGCTGAATCCTGTCCTCTGCTGGTCACCACAAGTGAAGCAGAAGTCTTCCCCGAGAAGCATCTTCATTCTAGACAGGAACGGCTGCATCCGCCATGCGTGAGAGAAGAGCCAGAGCTGTGGCTGGAAGGCCGCGCGGCTCTGCCTGCACTGACCTTTAGCACACTCTAGCAACAGAAGGGCCAGTACAGTGACGGAAAAGGTTCGTCTGTCACTGGAAGCACATTGTGTAGTACAGACCTCCAGAAATAAAGCCCAAGTAATCACTTTGTAATGCAATTAGCAAAGGTTCACTTCCTATTTTGGCAGTCACAATGATGAGAAATAATTCTACTTATTTCTTCCTCTCCTGTCTCCAGAGGCTAAAGGAGATTAACAGCATGGTTAGAACAGGCGAAACTCCAACAAAGAAGAGAGGCATTCTCTTAGAGGATGGTACGGAAGCACCAGCGAAGCGGATCTGTCAGGAGAATCACACAGCTCTGTTGAGACGACTGCAAGATGTAGCGAATGACAGAGGCTCTCACTGAGTCGCGTGGCTCAGCACCATGTTCCATCTCTGCCGCTCCGCGGGGCCGGGCTGCTGTGCATGGAGTCACCCAGCTTTTGCAATTCAGCCAGGCTGTCCTCCTCCTGCCAGCCCGCGCTGAGCCACTCTGCCTGTCAGGGAGGGGCAGGAGAAGCGTTCCCCGCAGCGCCCGGCACGGCGCAGATGCACTGCAGACCCTGCGGCCCACCCTCAGCCCGAGGTTAAGCTCGGCATCAGGCAGGCGACCCGCCTCCTGGCTTTGGCGAAGCAGCAGAAGGGCTTTCCAGTGCTTGGCGAACGCAGCCCGAACACAGCTTTCTACCTTGCACCAGGTAATGAAATGAATCTCTCTGCTCTAACCTGTGCACTCATGCTGGTTAGCTCAGCGCTTTGCCGCTTTCATCTTCGGCCTGGAAAGTTCCTCGTGCAGCAGAACGGGGAGCGCTGCACCGAGGGAAGCACAGCCAGCAGTGCCTGCCTTCGCAGTAATGACCTCTGCAAAAATAACAACTCGCAAGTAATTTTCTAGCAAAGTCCAGTTCTGCTGGGAATGGGAGGATGGGATTAATCTTTGTGAGCCCTGACGGAAGGAGGCTGGCTGCATGGATTCTTCCTCGCGTGCCCCTGAAAACCATGACCTTGGTTTGCTTTCCTGTTGGGGCACCTCCTTGTACAAAGGTAGATCACTTTGTTTATGCATTTTTAGCTGTGCAATGTTTTAAAGTGAACTCACGTTCAAAAGGTGGCACTTTTGCAAGGGATGTGAAGCGTCATTTTTAAGGCAGATTAGTTTTGCTGTATATTTGCAATGGCACTTTCTAAATGTGAATATTTTTTGCAAAGGCTGACTCAGATGTCTTTAGGTATTGAAGCTATTTGACTTTTGTATTTATTTCCAATTGCCATCCCATAGCTCCCCCCTTCAGCACTGGCATTAGGAATTCCTTTTACCTTGACATAGACGCAGTCAGGAATGCAGGAAGCTCGGGATGTTTGCTGCTTTCAAGGAATTTTATATGCTTGTCACGTTTCTTCAGACGGCTTTTCTGGAGAGTCGGGAAGTGGCCACCTCGCCTACCCCATAGCAGGAGGTGGTGTCCAGCTCGCAGACATATACTCAGCGCTGCTTTTCTTGTTTTTAAAGGGTGGGGCTTGGGGAGGGGGGTGTTCGATGCGTTTTTAAATGGACTAAATCAGGCTGCCGGGGAGAAATCTCTCCTACTAACAGGCTAAGGAAGTGGTGCACATATTAGATGTACTAGTTTTTGTTTAAAATAACTCCAAAACACCAGACTTACTGGGAAAGCACTAAAGCCACTAACAAGCAGTACAGCACGCCCCTTTACTGCTGTTCAGTCACCTAACTGGGGACAGTGGTGGTGGTAATCTAAAATGTAGCACACTCAGATTCTAGAAGTTTCTATACAGAAGCAAAAGCTAAAAGCTCCATATTTTCACTCATTCCGGCTCCTCTATATAATAGGAAAATTTAGGACTTAATTCCACTGTAAATTCAATTGAAGTAAAATAAAAGCATCTTTCTTTCTTACCTGCATAACAAAAAGGCTGAAGTAAGAACTTGTGTAGATGTTTCTGTAAAAATATTTATGAAACTGTCAGACAATTGTTACCCTGTATCATTTACATTACTTTGTATGAAAATATTCTAAGTGTATTTTTCAATAAAGAATTTATAAACTCACATTTTTACCTCCTTCTGTGAAAAAAGCATCATAAGTTCAAAGCTAAAACTAGTCTGTAGCTCTCAAATGCTGGGTGGGAGCAGTTACCACAAAAAGAAAATACCCCAATGCTCTGTAGCTGGGGTCCGCAAGGTGCATGAACTTCATTCAAACATTGCAATTAATGGTTTAAAAATCTATCAATAAATAATGGCAGTTATTAGTCCCATTAGCTATTAGGGAAATTTCTAAGCATCCTTAATTACATACATGTTTTGGCTGCTGCCAGCAGGTACAGTGTTTTTAGAGCTAAGCACGTGCTGCTGTTCCCCTGGCACTGAGCTCCACCAGCTCCAATGGTTTCTATCCTTTCCTGAAATTAAATTGTTTAGTAAGCCTAGGCTGTAAACAATAATACATGTGCAAGTTGTAGTTTATGCTTTGAAACAAATGCTAAAAAAGCGACTTTTTCCAAAGGAAAAAAAATTAATCTAGTACTTACTTACTTAAACATGATTTAAAAAAGAAACCTCAAGTAGCATCAGAATGTTTCTTCCAGCCTTGGAATGGAACAGTTGGGTGGGAAGGGCCACACAGGGCCCACACCTCTAGTCCAACTGCACCCGTCACCGCTCCAGGCGTCACTTGTATGTCTCGTTCTGAAACAGCCTTCCCCAAGTTCAGAACTGTGCAGACGATATTAAAACATGGCCCTTATCAAAGTATTGGCAGGGACTTACATTGAGTTTTTCTTGAACTGGCTGGCCTGTACTGGGAAGGCCGCCGGCTAAACGTGGGAGAAAGGGCCTCAGTGGTACCATTTGTGTACTCAGGCACCTGCCTTGCTCCTGGACATGCTTCGCATACACAGAGCCCATTACAGAAAGGTGCAGTCAGTAGTCAGGGCTCGCTCTCCTGTCTCAACAGAAAAGAAAAAAAAAGAAAGAGCATTATTCAGATTATTCATTCGAAACTAAACAAAATTCCACATTCTTGAAATAAATACAATTATTTCCTTTTCAGCAAACTGCTCTTAGGATGGATCTAGCTTAGAGCAATCCAACCTACACACCAGAGCTACAGCGCTCTCTGACAGCTCAATGGTAAACAAAACAGACTCCAGTAACTATCATTTTTACTACATCTACATTCTTTTATTCTTCCTTGCCATTATTTTTAGTAATTGTGGTGTTTCCTAAACCGCAGCAACAACTGGACAAATCAAAGCGCAGCAGCCGCCTCTCTGCCCTGACAGGAGGTGACCCGTACCAGGATCTGCTCCCTCTGTATCCCGCCACCCACGGCCACCCAGCTGGAGCCGGGCACTCCTCTGCTTTGCCCAGCAGGAGGAATTAAGTCCTGTGTCTGCCCACTGCAGCTGAGATCAAAGAGCATCCCAAGATTAGAGGGGATTAAACCTCTACACAAGTCCTTCACCGAAGTGGTTTAGGAAATTTGCAAGTCAGTGATTTATTACAAAGGCTTCTGAATAATCATAAAAATAAACAGGGAAGAAAGATCGCATTCCAGTCGAACCCTCTAGTTCTGCCCCCCTGCCCAGCTGCTCGGTCGTGCTCACAACGATCGGCCCATCTTCTGCTGCGCACTGAGACGCCTTTCTATTTTTCTAATAGTACTTCTGAAGCATTTCAATTTCAGCCTTCCCAGGAAAAGTGTAAGAGAAATAACAGCAGCAACAGAATGATCATTATTTTAGTAGCTACACTTCAGGCCAGCGCACTACCTATCAAAAACTTTTCCCATGTGCTTTCCTTGGAAAAAAACCACAGCTCCACTTTCCAGGCAATACAAGCTCAGCTTTCAGGTTAGTTCCTCCATTTCTCTTGCAATTCCTCACACCCTGCCATACCCAAATAAGCAGGCCAGCCAGCTGCTCAGGATCACCATCACGCCTGACTAACACCATCTATTTGTTAGAAAGGTCAACAACCAGCGGCACACAGCACACAGGATGGCGTGAAACTCAACAAGTGCAGATTTAGGGCTATCAGAAATCTGCTCCCTAGGACGCAGATAACAAAATCCAGAAATACTGTTAAGGATTTAAGTAGAGAATCAGCTGCACAAGAATCAACAAACATTTTCCAAACATTACGCTGGTTGTGAAGTAGTTGTCAGTCACCCCTCACACCCAGAAGATGGATTTAAGCACGAGACACCAGCTGCGGCTGCTGCCAACATTCCTCTATGTGCTGTGCCACACATCTACCCCCTTTCCACGGGCACAGAAGTGCTGGGGAAGGTGCAAGCTGGATGTGAGCTGCTTCCTGCACACGCCCTTCCTAGCAACACAAACCACAAGGCACAGCATTAAATAAGAGATATTAATCAAGACATCCAAAAGCACTGGAGGGATCTAAACCAGGGTGCGAGACCAGCTGAACTCCTGCCCAGGCTATGCAGAGAAAGGCCGTTCCCCACCTGTGCTGCAAGCATGGAAAAAGCACCATGTGCCCAAGAACCTAAGCACAGTCTGAGAACAAAGGGGTGCTCAGACAGTTCCCTTCAACTCCAGTGTACGTGCACAAGCACTCAAGGCCTTTGCTTCTACCAAGGATTTCAGAAATACTCGAGGCAGAAAACAACGGAAGCCCCATGCTACAGCCACTGTTACAGCCCTGTCCTGCACTACCTACAAGACTTTTTCCTGGTACCAGACACTGGAGCAAGACACTGGCTCCCCAGCTACCACCTCCCGCTCTCCCTCCTTCCATCTCAAAAAGGCGCAGATCGAGCAGCGAGATCACTTACCCTTTCCCACAAGGGCTGGACGTGGTCTTCCATCTCTTCAGCAAAGATCCCAGGGAGAAGCGACCACATCATGCTGGCAGATGAAGCCTGGAGCTCTCCGCAGAGCTGCATGGGGCCCACGGAGCTTCATACGGCCACGCTGGCCCAGGAGGTGCCACGGATGCTGCTAGCACACGCTTACTGTGTCCCCTCAGGCAGCACACCACACCCCAGAGTGGGCACTCAGCCTCCTGGCCCACAGGCCTTCTCTTTCACCCATGGAGGTGGGCCAGACAGCTTCCCTGGTTGGCAATGCTGGGTAACAATGGCATTCTTGGCCTTAAAGACTGAAAAATTTACTGTCTGCACATGTCAAGGCAGAAGAGCCAAGAGGAGCACAGGGAGAAGCGCTTGCCTTCTTCCCAGATCCACAGGCTTGTCCTTCTTTTCTATTCTGATACACGTGGAATACTATAAAAGCATTACAGCTGCCATCCGAGTCCTGCTCTCACAATACCTCACTTCAGCATCCAAAGTAAAGGCAAAAACAACGTCAGAAAAAACAGCTTTACATAAAGAGGCAGAATGTTCCTGCTATAGGAAGAGTACGCAAACCCAAGTGCCAGTTCAGAGTTTTGCACTCGCTTCAAAGGTTCTGATCTCCAGACAGGACGTAACACTTTATTTACGTAACATGTTTTTTAAAAACATGCTTAAGGAACAAAGTTCTCACAAGTCCTAATCCTTTACCCACTCCTTCCTTCCAAAGGAATAGGAATGACAGAAAGGAGAAACCACCACAAAAATATCAAATCCATTATTTTGGTTTATTTGGAGGTTGGGATCCAACAAGGCATCAGCAGCAGCAAGAAAGCCACGCTCGGTTTGGTGTTACGGTGCTGGTTGCCAGTGCTGCTGTAGAAACAGATGCAGCGCTTCTAACAGCAGCCACTGCTTCGAGACTCTAACAGCAAAACATCCTCCACCAGGTCTGTTGGCTTTACTCTAGTGAGAGATACATCAGCACTAGATTGGGGATGCTACAGCAATGCTGACCTAACCAGAAATGGACAGAATTCTTCTCATCGTGACTCTGCAATTGTCTGAAAGCCCAGCAGCAGCAGCCTTCAGAGAGCCACTGCAGATTTGCTCAAGATTCCCCTATCCATTTTTAAATACCACTGCCTCAACACATCTTCTCAGCTTCCTAAAAAAGCTGGGATTGAGCTCTGAGCTGGAGGAGACAGATCTGTGTCGAAGACAGTAGAAACCGAGTTTACTCTGAGGTAACTACCCAATCATACTAAGTCGCAGACACCTCACCCAGGATTGACTCAACCTTGGCAAAAATGCTCTGTTGGAAGATCTGCACTCAACCACCACTTTCAATACAGTTCACAATAAAAAAGAAACTAGTGCATTTAAATCCATTAAATAAGTTGAAATCTGCTGTGCTAATTCACATGACCAGAGCCTGCCAGGGCCTTCAGTTCCCACAGACCTGTACCTCACACGCACCAGGTAGCAAAAGCCTTCGGAGAGCTGAAGGCAATAGTTGCTTTGCAAATACATTGTTCAGTTGCTTGGTAACTTAGGCTTAAAATTTTTCTTACTTTAACCTCAAATTTGTTCAGGAAGGAGCCACTCCACAATATATTTCATTACACTGAGTCTAACTGGATATATTAAGGTAAACAAAGAACATTTTAGCCCTTAGTGTCCTGCACCAGACACTTACTACGATGAGGGGAGTTAAAGAGGAAGGAGTAGCCCCAAGAACTGCACATTTGGATCCACTTCCTTCTCTACCTTAAAGAAGATCCTTGCTCTCCCGGTACCCGCTGTGTTCTTCTGTCTAAAGAGGAATTCCAGCAGTACTAGAGACTCTCCAGGCAGCCCCAGGAAACCGCTGCGTCTCAAAGGCAGAAGCTATAAAAGGTTTAAAGCAACATCATGCAGTAAGATTTCAATACTACCTAAAATAAAGCAAGTATTTCATTTATACAGATGTGAAGTGCTGCACAAAAACCACTCAAATCATCCTTAACAGTACATTAAATTCATCATTGGGTATATGATAGCACATCATTTGTGAAGTCTTTGTCTAAGCCCTTAAGAGGTAGGAAGCTGTTCTCAATGTTATATGGCAAGTGGATTTAGCTTTTCAGATAAAAAGACAAAAAAACCCCACAAAACCCAAACCACGTACCACACTGCTCCCCACCCTCCCCAACCACTACATCATGTTGATCTATGAAGTCACTACTACCTGTTACTAGATAGTAGGGTTTGCATTAATGCCATCAGCACAGGCATGAGGAGCCAAAGCTGTAAAGGGTTAACATCACAGGTTCTGACAGGCAAAGCCTGTTAGGCCGGAATAAGGCATTTCACTAGGCTATGGCACTAGGAAGACTTGTGGAAAAAACAAGATTCTGTCCTGAGCTCACACACGTTCAGGAAGGTTCTCCTGCATGTGGAACAGAACCGTATTCAACCAGTCTCTTCAGTACCTAAGCTCCTGCCACCCCGGTAACACCCCGCACACAGATGCGGGCAAGCACACGTGGCCAGGCGCTTCCAGCCCCGTTCCAGTCTTCACTACATGTCTACAATATAGACAGACAGAGCGACACCAGCTAGACCATGGTTTCTTTTTATTTTAAGATGTCACTATTAACACACATTAGTCAAACTATCCTAAGTAATCCCCTAGACACCTAGGGAATCTAAAATCCTCTAAGATTTTATTAGCTCAAGAGACCACCATTAAAAGCTTTAATTTTAGTGTTTATGTGATAAAAGTCTAACAAGCCTGACATTCTGCTTTCACCGTCAGACTAATGTGTGCTTTAGTGACAATATCCATTTACAAATCAATAATACATCATACATCATCCCCAGGTTTATCTCTGCAAAGTGCTAAATGGAGTCAATGAACCGTCTATTTACAATTTCAAATCCTAATATATTTACAGTAGAAACCAAAAGTATTTAAAACCATTAAATATAGTGTTTAACTCTGCTATATTAGTTTACATGAACACAGCTTACCTCTGGCATCATATTTCCAATGCTAATATTTCTGCCAGTAATTTAAGATTTTTTTTAAAAAATCGCTATTCCTGGAGGGAAAAAATAAAAGCTTAAAAACCAACCCAAAACCTCCAGGCATTTCAGAGCCCTGAGGAATTACCCACCCTAGACAGTCTTCAGGTAGAAGTACTGCAGTGTTCAAGAGAGACTTCCAAGCTCCAGGCAAGCCTTTAAAACCTAATGCATATGTAAAACATTAAGAGTCAGCAATCCATTGAGCAGGTTTACTGGAGTCACCGCTACCATTCAGGTTTTGCTAATCCGCAGTCAAGAAGGAAACTGCTGCTTTGCCATTTCTCCCTCCTTTACATTCCCTCCACCCACAGAAAGTGTTTTGTGCACCACGGTCCAGAAGAGCTAAGTAGGCATGGTCTTCTCTTCTTTGCTGAACGGCTGAACGGAGCCGGGCTTTACCCATGACAGGCCAGAGACGTGCATGCTTTTGCAGTGCTGATCTTCTGGCTTCTTCTAGGTCAAGAAAGTTAAAGTTACAATTATTAGATACCCAAAAGCCCCTCCAAGTCCCCCCCGTCCATTTCGTGTGTGTGGCATCTGTCGAACTACCCTGACATTACAGCAGAGTTTTCACAACCTGGTTCATGTACTGCTACCCCATAATCCCATAAAGACTAGAAGATTCTCCTTGAACAGCGCCTTTTGCTTGAAAGACCATAGCCCAGCACCACTGCGCTGCAACTAGCCAAATTTCTTGGTTCTACAGAATTAAGTGTCAAAGCCAATCTGTCATTTCTGTCATGAACCTGGTGTTCCAGCTGCAGCACACCTCCCTGCGCTGCTGGGAACAGCGCTGCACCCTCCGAAGGCTTCTGAGCGCAAATTAACACGGCAAAGCAGCAACTGATACCTTTGCTGTGCCATCGAGTGTCCTAATGCCTTCCAAGGACAGTCCTTCCCTTCCCTCAGCAGTTACCACAGTTAAATGCTTCAACTGCAAGTATTTCTACCCAACACAATAAGCATTCGAGACTGATTATTGTAATTTAGAAGATAAAAATTTTTAAAAAGCTTCAATTTGAGGGAGAAAGGTGCAATTTCAAGCATCTGAAGATTTAAAGTAGTTAAAGAAGATGAGTAAGTTAGACACCTACTCCCACAGGTCAGAGACAGAGGAGCTTGCCAGTTTTGGGCATACCAGGACCTATCCCGGCCTCTGCACGGCGATAGGCTCATCAGACCATCTGTATGCCAACTACATCAAACCTGGAATGACACACTGAGCTCTACAAAGCGATAATTATGTGAATACCTTGTCATACTATGAGAAGCCATCGGCCTGACAAATTAAGTCAGCAAGAAAACTGAACCTGCCCTTCTTCTGTCCCTCGCCATGTTCTGTGTAAGAGGTGACACCGGGTGACAGAACTGCCAGTTCTGTCATAACAGACATAACGTGTCAGACAACAGCAGACAAGGGGGATCGGTTCAGCTTGCGGCTGCCTATCACGTGCTGCACTCAGGACATCATCTAGCAAAAGCCACGTGCTCAGCAGGGAACTACAGAACCACAGAATTACCTAGATTGGAAAAGACCATTAAGATCATTAAGTCCAATCATTAACCTAACACTGACAAGTCCTCAACTAAACCATATCCCTAAGCACCGTATCTGCACAACTCTTAAACACCTCCAGGGATGGGGACTCCACCACTGCCCTGGGCAGCCTGTTCCAATGCCTGATAACCCTTTCAGTACAGAAATTTGTTTATAAAGAGAGAGAGTAAAGAAAATCACTTGCTATCAGTTTCTGAGACGACATCATATCCCTTCCACTTCAAGCACCTCAACCTGTTCCTTCTCTTTAGGTCTTCTATTTAAAGGGTAGGAAAGAAGGAGGTAGAGAATGAACGAGAAAAAAAACAACCAACCAACCAAAAAAATAGTCACAAGTATTTCCTAAGTCTTTATAAGAACATCCAGAAGTCAGAATGTGATAAAAATATTTTCTGTGTGCTCTAAGGCTGGTGAAAGGCCACCTCGTCTCAAGCCCTGCTGTGACTCTGGCAGCTGGGAACATTGCCAGGCTGAGCTTACAGGCCATGTACTGTATTAAGATCAACATAAAAAGTCTCATTTGTGCCAGAATATGTGCAAGAAATGTTTTCATTCTTTTTCATTACAAAAACCGCAGCAAATCACAGCACAGCTCTAGTGCAAGGAGCCCAAGTCAGTAACGAAAGCATTCAGAGTACATTCCCTTGCCACCGCTTCAGAATCCCTTGGCACGGCAAGTGGATTGATGTGAAATGCCCCTCGGTGCAGACTCGGAATTGCTGTGTGCCAGCTCTTGTCAAATACAAAGAAATAATTAAAAAAAACCAACAAACCTCCCCCCCAACCCCAAAGAACCACCCCTCTAGCCCAAAACCAAAGGTGCTGCTCAGGTGAAAGCAGTGTGAACAGACACATTCCTGCTGCATCAGTAAGCATGCTTTGCAGTAGAATTAACTCCAAGCACCCTTTGATTAGATCAAGTTTCTTATCAGAAATCACTCGTGTTGGAGATGTGAGCAAGGTACTCTGCTTGCACTGCTTCAAAAAGTTTGGAATGAGAAGAAAGCCCTGAAGCCTCAATCCAGTAATGAGAGATCTCTCATCAGAAGAGAACCAAGAAGCTGAGGTTTGTCAGGTTATGCAAAAGCGCTAACAGCCATAAAAAGTGCCTGACAAGCTAATGGGCAGTCAGAAAATATCTTCTTTCCCCTCTTTCCCTCTCTAAACAAAAAGATCTGCCAAGTGTGCCAACCACTGTGCTAAAAAAGGCTTTCTAGCTGGCCAAATGATTCACTGCCTAACACAGTGCAGTTAGAACAGTAACATAACCGCTGAGTTCGGAGACCTGCTAGGTTTCAGCAGCCTGCTGATCCCAAAGAGGGCTGGAATAAGGTCTGTCTAGTGCATGTTCCTCATAAAGAGACAGAGAATCTTTCCTTCTTTATCAAGACAACAAATCCTTACTACAGCAGGAATCTGGACTTTGCACATACCTTCTGCGTCAACATCTTCTCTCTAGCTTCATCATGTATAGCTGGATTCCACGGAGAAAAACTATGGTAAAAGTACAGTTATCTCTTACTTTGCATTTTTGCAAACTACAGCACAGACAGCAGAAAGCAGCAATTCTCCTCGGTTTAGTTGGTTGAATTTCAAGTAAACTACAAGTCTGAGTTTTCAATGTTAAAACAGAGCTAAGAACTAAATTCAGATTGTCACGGATGTTTCCAACAAGAAACACTTAGCTTTTCATTTTTAATTCAGCAGGTGCTACATGAAATACTCCTCATATTCACCATGGAGCTGCATGCTCCTCAAGCTTAGAAATATTTTACAAGTACAACCAAAGCTACAGTCATGCAAATTGAGTTCAGGAAAGCCCTAAAGCAATCAGGGGTATCTCTGCTTGAGGGAGCTGGGATGTTTTGGGGAGGTTTTTTTGTTTGGGATTTTGTTGAGATTTTTTTTTAAGTCTTGGCTGCTTAATGAAAAAACAGTAAATACAAGTGTCTGATTCTATTTAAGATTCACTCAATACTAAGTAGAAGGAAATGAGGGTAAGAATATTCAAAGTATAGCTATAAATGTAAGCAAAAGTAGGTCAGTCAACTGGCAGAGAAAGGCTTCAAATCATCAACTACACCAAAACTTGCTCTCGAGACGTTAGGAGATGGTGAATTTGCTCACGGTACTTACACGATTGCATAGGGATCCTCTATTTTGGGCTGATCAAATAAATGACTGCTGCATAGTTTGATACTGTCCACCACCTTACTTTTGAACAGCTGAATATCCTTTTCATACCTGCAAGAGAAAAGTAGGTAATGTTAAGTAGCTGCAAGGAGGCACGTGTTTGCTCTAGAAGCACAGAGTTGGCAAAGCCTCGACTTCCGTTCCTAGTGCAGAGAGCATGAAATAACAATTTCAGAAGCCTCTTGCGTCTGCACATCTATGCAAAAATCTCTTTAGAGACCATGTCTATACGCATGGAAGATACTTACAGCACTGCAGCCTCAGGGTTCAGAGGACTAGTTGTATCAATCTTGTAGAAGACTCTGCGGGCATACATTAACACTTGCCATATGTGATTATGATTTCGCCTAAAAAGAACAAAACACAATGAAGAAAGGAACAAGCTTCTTTGAAATTATACATCATTGTGTTACCACTGACCTCCATTTCGCAAATGCTCTTTTCACATCCAGTTCACCAGATAAAGGGTCTACTAGCGGATGGAAGACAGGCAGATCGAAAACCAAGCGCTGCATTAGAAAAAAAGAAATTCATTATGACAACTTCAATCCTAATGCTAAGACCACTGGGTGAAGATCAGTCAGATGTTGCTTCCAAGTAGTAATTAATTGTTACTGTATTAAAGGAAAGCAATCTGAAGTGATTTATACCAGCTGTGAAACTGTGACCCAAAACACCCACGTTACATGCGGGGTCTTGTCCTCTCTCACATGCTTATCACCAAATCAGGAAACGAATCCAGCTGACTGCACTGGCACTTGTGCCAGCCCAGGTAATAATACCAGATAAGATCAGATTAGAGGAGTTTTTCTGGTTTAGCTATTTGTGACTGAAAGCTTTTTAGATACTTGAGCTACAATCTATGCTTCTTTTATCCTACACATTTTTAAGTAAGCTGCAATGACACTACAAAGACACAGTGTCTTCAGTTCTGTACAGCTAGTTTCCTCTGGTGTTCGTGTATCCTTCCAGAAGAAAATTTGGCTTCAACAGGGAGGTTTTAAAGCCCTGTGCTGGCAAAGGAATGATGGCTGTAGGAGAGACACTGAAGTCTACCCTTTGAGAGAAACCGCTTCCTACTCCGTCCGTTCTTTTAAAGATGATAGCTTCACACAAAACTTGACACCAAGCAGACACCTCCTAACACAGAGGCTTGTTCTCAGCTGCAGCAGTTAGATACCTCAACAAAACCCTTCAAGAAATTTGACCAAGATTTTTTTACTTTTTAATTAATATAATACCTTGGATACGTTTCCCTAAAGAGAAAATGAGAAGGCAGAGATGGAAGGTAACACCTTACTACCTATCTCCTCCCTCTGTTTCACAAACGTTCTCCTCAAGTGCTGCTAGTTCTTTGTTTCAATGTAATTTAGAAGACAGATGGGCAAGAAATCCTGTGGTACTACAGCAAGCACAGTACAGGTGCCAGGATTTTATGTTCCATTATATCGCTAC
>JAVSBS010001083.1:76264-106080 GCA_033124195.1 Coracias cyanogaster | reverse complement strand
TGCCCCTTTCTTCTTGACACCCAGCCCTCATCTATTGATACACATTAATTAGATCCCCTCTCAGTCTTCTCTTCTCTACGCTAAAAAGCCCCAGGTCTCTCAACCTTTCCTCACAAGGCAGGTGTTCCAGTCCCCTCATCATCCTCGTAGCCTCCACTGGACTCTCTCAAGTAGATCTCTGTCCCTCTTGAACAAAACACCCAGAGCTGCAACACAGTGCCATGGTTTTTCTCCATCCCAAACATAAGACAACAGCTCTGGGATGTAAAATAGCATCAGAGGTAGTAGGCAGGGGCTTAACTGCAGAGGAGCATGAAGCAAGAGCCACGCTTTGTGTAAGTCCTAGGCCTGCACAAATGCTGCTCTTTGCTATTGTTCCTACCCAAAGAACAAACATCCTTGTGCAAACCTGCCAAATGTCTGTGTTTTAGAACTGTAGTAGCCTAGCTGTGTCAAAGCCACAAAGGTCAGGTGGTTTTTATTACGTGCCAGATCAATTCATGAACCTTTAAACATACACGCTATTAAGACTGCAAATCCAAAGTCCTGCAGTGCTTCTGAAATGTAATAATGAAGAAGTTAGATATTTGTAGCCAGAAAGGGCATTTTGTTCAATATTCAATTCATATGTGTATTTATAGCAAAAAAAACCAAACCCCAACCTTTACAAAATCAGACATTTAAGCCTGCATATGTACATATACATATATGTATATCTATAAAAAGCTAGGAACTTCGTATGGTTATATTCTCCCTTGAGGTTTTATTTCACTTTGCAGTTTACTGTTTTCCTGCAGAATACTTGCTCTTCAGGAAGAAAGTCATCTAGAAAGCAACTGAATAGATCAAGAGATATATCGGAATCCAGGACATCGTATCGGAGTATGGCACTTAGATTCCTGAATAAAAATATTACAGAGCTTTTAATTGGATTAATGAAACATTTAAGTTCACTAAATCCACATCTGGAAACTGCCCTGGGCTGTTACACATATCCCACCAAAACCCATCAGCTATTCAGGGGCGCAGAGGAGTCAGGGAGAGGAGAATTTAAGAATTATCAAATCAAAACAGATAGTGGAGTCATCAGTTCAAACACACACACTGCCACACCACAGTTAGTAACGCCTTTGATGTGGCCATGCTGCATAGAGAGATCTGCCTTTTTCTTCCTTTTTTTTTTCCTGAGACAAAAAGCACGTATCGACACATCCAGTCAATGTTACAACAGAAACATCCTGACCCTGCAGCTGGAAAAGCAGCGGATGTACAGAAAGGACAGGAATCCTAATTAGTCACCCTAATCAGTACCCTGTGCCCATTAATGCCACATAATGGCAGCTGACACCTCCGCACGGCAAACGTCTGCTGAAAGACAATGAAGTCATCTCCAAAACATTAAAGCAGAGAGCTAAGGAGTTTCTCAACCTCCCACTACCTCTATTAACTGTCCACAGACAGATGTTTCAGAAAGCAAGAACATCTAAGAATAGCTCCTTTGTAGTGCCTCAGTTCTGCGAGCTCTTTGTACACTTCCACCTTTTCCCAGGGCAGTGGAAAGGACGAATACAGAGGCTGGAAGATTTACTATTTGAATGGAGCCTATTCATCCACCCAGCGCAGGAGCCGATCCAGAAGGAGATCGCCGCCAGGAAGATTTCACTTTTCACGTAGTGTAACAGATTAAGGTAAAACTACCTGTGCCAAGTGCCAAAACCTCTCCATTTAAACCCAAACCTTTTCAAAAGGTGCTGTAGAACGATCCAAGAGCCGCAGCGCTGTGGAACAGTCTAACTGCACATCTGCCTGCTTTGGGGAGAGGCAGACATGCTGCATCCGTTGTTCCAGGTTTCAAAGCACTGTCTGCTACTAACAGCTCAATTAGTTATAAAATTAATCGCACAGAATATGAAGACTTTTGTTACTGTGGCGAAAGTTTGCAAGTTCCCCTTGCAGTTCAAAGTGCCTACGTGGATTTACAGTTCGACGTTGCCTTCGTAGTTCAGTTTTCAGCTGTGATTTCTACTATAGTCTGCCACTTGGAAAGGTTTAGGAATGTGGGTTTTATCTGGAAATGCTTGACGATAAAATACCTTTGAGGACTGTTGTGAATGAAAAGAAGTACCACCTCACCTATAAGCAATCTGTACGCTGCTAGTCCTGGAGAAAATAAGCTATGCACAGCAGAATTCTAGAGAAAAATGAAATCTTCTGCTGAAAAAATGTCCTGAAAGGAAGCAGAACCCCTTTAGATGTTGCTTCAACATCAGGCCTTCATTAGCAAAAACAAATAGCTTTTTTCTGCTGGTTCTCCTGAGGAAAGGGCTAGACACTAGAAATGGGTCATTTGAGGTCCGCCAACAAGTGTTTTCAACTCCCCAGGCTCACAGAACGATGAATCAGTCGAAGCATCCTGCAAAACACCACTGAAGCATACCAAGGATACAAGTGTGCTGTTGAACACGTTATTATTTAAGTGTAGGAGGCACTACTACTTGAGTACACTCGGTCAAGGAAAACAGTTAATTAGATTTTTAACCCACTGGCCACCAGATTACAGTTAAGGCACCCAAAACGACAATAACTCACTTTCTGCTTTACAGGAAAACAATGTCAATGTTTTGTAATGTTACAAAGGGCTGAAACATCCCCAGCTGTACATGGTACTAAGCCCAAAACATATCATAAAGATCTTTACTGTAATTGCTTATATCCCCTTCATAACAGCCACACATCCCAGCAGCTGTTTCATGGCATACAGAAAAACTTCAGCAACACAATTAAAATAAGGAAAGATGGAACCTCTCCACCCTTTCCCTTCCTCCCGCTACTCTGGCACAGTAAAATACCTTTTGAAAAAAAGAGAAACAAAACCAAAGGGCAGACATTCTTAAATTATCTATCAAATAGTATCAAGGGAAATAAGTGGTGGTTATGAAATCTTAAAAAAATTTAAAAACCAGAGGAAAATATCATGGAAACTTCAGCAGTTAAGTTTCCAGTACAGCAGGGAACACAAGCACCAAAAGCAGCTTTGTCACTAACATCTCTATATGATCACGGCAGAGACATTTAGTTATGTTTAAAATATTCCCCACCAGAGACAGAATTTTGCACCTCCAGAGTTAACTCCACCTGGTTCCTGTCTGCTCTAAACAAACAGAAGACCTAGAAATATTTCTGTAACCTCTGGAATTTTCCATTTTTCAGGGTTTTCCTGAACATCTTCCCACTTCTCCCTTAGTGGGCTCTTTAAAAAAATCTGCTCGCCAACTGACCGCTTCTCCCAGCTCGAAGAAGTCTCACTTCAGAGAAGAAATTACTCATTTGTGAACGTACTATATAAAGCACTGATGAACACCGTAACTGCCAAGCTAAATCTATACTATCCCCCATGCAGTGGAAAGCGAGCGAGCAGCCAGCCCTCACACAGGCTGAGTTCACAGTATAGAAGAAGCCTTTGAATCGTGCTTGGAAGAAGAGGTGCATGGAGGGGGGAAACGAGTGCTCAGGTCTCGTCCTGGCAGGGAGTTGGATGAAGAGCGAGGGATGCACCTCAGGTAGTACCCAGGAAGCACACCCTTGCTCGCTCATCTGCCCAGCATAGTGACCAGCAGCAGAACAAACCGAAGAACTCAAGCTCTGAACCAAAACTCTAACGTCTTTCAACATATAGAGATGAAGCAAATACCTGCAAAAGGAAAACACTTGAATTCAAGTTTGACTTTAGGAAGTTTGACTAGAATTTAGTGAAATAAAACTCTTCTAGCTTTGGACTACAGGTCTGCAAGTGAAGATCAGTGACCAGCGGGTCAAAGGAGGGGATCCTCCCCTTCCACTCTGCTCTCGTGAGACCCAACCTGGAGTACTGCATTCAGCTCTAGGGCCCCCAACACAAGAAGGACATGGATCTATTGGAGCAAGTCCAGAAGAGGACCACAAAGATGATCAGAGGGCTGCAACATCTATCCTATGAAGAGAGTCTGAGAGAGTTGCATGTTGTTCAGTCTAGAGAAGAGAAGGCTCCAGGCAGATCTTATAGCAGCCTTCCCGTACATAAAGGGGGTCTACAAGAAAGCTGGAGAGGGCCTTTTTACAAGGGCTTGTAGTGATAGGATGAGGGGTAATGACTTTAAACTGAGACACTGGAACAGGCTGCGCAGAGAAGTTGTGAATGTCCCCTCCCTGGAAGTGTTCAAGGCCAGGTTGGATGGGGCTTTGAGGAACCTGGTCTAGTGGAAGGTGTCCCTGCCCATGGCAGCAGGGTTGGAACTAGGTGATCTTTAAGGTCCCTTCTAACTCAAACCATTCTATAAGCCACTAGTAATGTCCAATGTAGAGACAGGTTCCTTGACACAAGGAGTTTTTAATCCACTTCACAACAGAAAATTATAACAATTTAACAATAAAGTAACACAACCTCAAAATGAGTTAAATTACTACATAACAAGACAGACCCACACTCATTTGTCTTTTAACTCATCTACACTGCTGAGTATGAGTATTTCTAGCCAGGGAAGTACTCTGGATCCTAAGATTTCCTCTCCTAGTTCTACGACAGCCAAGCAACCTTTGTACTCCCTTAAGTGACTTGGATTATTTAAAGTGTAATTAACATATACTCATGTTCTTATGATGTTTATTTGGGGCATTATAAAGAGGTTTTTTTGTACTTTCAAAGTGATTTTCACCAGTGTGGCAAAATGGCAGTTAACTCTCTTCCCAAAAACTCCAAATCTTTGAGAAATCTGTTCCTTGCAAATGAGCCTTTTCTAGATTACCAAAAACCTCAAAGGAAACGAAGATAACATCAGAACTAATTCTCTTGATATTTAAAACTTGCACTTACTGTCTGGGTAACATTCACATTACATTTCTTCTTTTCCTCTCCTACACATCCCACACTACCATAATTTAAAACTAACACCTCTTTTAGGATTATGCGGCTTTCCTGACCACATCATGCAAATTCATGTGTTAAAACCTGCACAGTTATTTCCAGGAGGAACACACGGCAGAGCAAGTCTTACCAAGAGAGACAATCCTTGAGGGCATTAAAATATGGATATCTGGATATCACACAAATAGCAAACGGTATGTAACAGGCAGGCACCTTCCCAGTCTGTGCAGATTCCCAAGGGCTCTGCCCATTTGAGGAAATACAGCCATCCTGCAAGAAAACTACAGATTAATGTGTTTATGTTTATCATAAATTTATGGCTGATATTTTCCTTGAGAAGCCTAGAGATACGATACCAAATTCCCTCGAAATTTCAAGGGGATTTAGATATCTATCTCCCTTAAGCTCTTCAGAAAAATGTCAGCCTACAAGACTTAGACACATGTAATAAAAAGAATTTCAGCGCAAAATTTATTTAGAAAGAAGGCGGGGTACAACCTTCACCAAAAAAAAATGTCCAAGGGACAAAATCTGCTCCTAAATATTCCAAATTTCTAATTGAAATCCGTAAGTTTTTCCTAATGTAATGCTCTTCTAATGTACTTAATATAAAATATGAGTTGTTCCGTATCCTACTAATGTAAAAACATATCTGTCAACTAATTTCATAAATTAAACCTGACTTTACTCTCAAAGTGTTTTATTTTATATCCTTTAATATGTTTTAATAAAAGCGTGAGTCAAATAACTTACTTGCATGGGCTGGTAGTACTGTGCAACAACACCGTATGTTCTGTTACCACAGACATCTGTGAAGACCAGGAAATGAATGTGGTCTTCTTTTGATTCAGAAGTTATATAAAGTCCTCCTGCAATGAAGGAAGAAACCTTTTTTTTAAACTACAGCTGCTTGAGCAGCAATTCATGACAAATCTGGCACATTTCCACTTAATTTCAAGAGAAAAACCTCATTTTAAGCAATTAAAATGCACATGTACAGTCTATTTGATCTAAGGGTTGTTACAAAGCTGCACATTACTGAGGAAGCAAAATTATGTCATTATTCTGCATTTTAAGTAACAAAATGTAGTAGATGGGGTCCGTTCACTTTTTTTTTTCTTTTTCAATATATTTATAAGGTCTGCAGTAGTGATGTGCATATTCAAAATGTCTGCAGTTCCTGGAGGAAACGGTCACTACTTCAGGTATATCTTAATACCTAATGAAAAGTGAAAGAGTACTCTGTCATTTGGGGGGAAAAAAGAATTTTAAAAACTTCACTCAAACCAAGATTTACCAATAATGGCTACAACGACTTTCAGCTTCCCTCTCTTGCAGGTGGTGCAGCCCAGAAATGTTTCAAACAACAGCCACACACAGTGAGGGCACCCAGGTCAGGGAAGAGCTGAACAGCTCATGAGCAGACACATTTTTGAATACAGTGAAATACAAAGAGATAGAGAAGATGATCATAAAAAATAACTAACTAAAATTGGCTGTACTATGGGTCAAGGAATACCTATTAATGGTTCTCATGAAGAGGTGTGGACCTTGCCGTACCTGGGAAGCACAGCTGCGGCAAACCAATAAGATCAACATCCTTGGGAACAGGAATATCTTCAGTGTCAGGTGCTTTCTGCTCCCCATTGAGACTCTTGACGTTTTCCAGCTTTGGTCTCTCTTTTTTCTTTCGAAAAGACCGGCGTTTACTTTTATTCAGGTTATTACCAGAATGCATCACCTGAATATCGTCTCTGCTGATAAATGGAGGCACAAATACAGAAAGAACTTCTGGATCAAGGGGAGGAAGATTTTTGGGTTTTCTTTGAGTACCCTGTGACAAAAAGAAAAGAAAATAAAACAAAAGATACAATCAGTAAGTTGACACTCACCCTGGTAGATTTTTTTCTTCAACCATTTTTAGCCCTGTTTTCTCACTACCCCTAAAATTGTGAGTTTAGAATACATTTTTTCTTCTTCCTAAATAATTAATTTTTCCTTCTAATTTATTTTTTTACATATGATAATGTAAGGAGAATACTCTGGGCAAAGAATCATTCTTCATCATTCACAATGCACTATATCAACATCATGCCTTTGGCAAGAGAAGAGGAACAAATATCAAATACGGTATTTCCTCCTTTGAAGTGTTAGGATATACTCAAGCTGTACTTAAAATAAATACTGCTAGTAAGATAAATCAGGCAACAAATAAATGAAAACAAACAAAAGCAGCTGAACTCCCTAGAAAAGTCTTTGATCAACTTTAGGAAAAGCTTTTTAGCTCAGAATAACCTACAGGAAAAAAAAAAAGGCAGGGGGGGTGTGGAACCACACAAGCATTCACAAGACAACTTCTCATTTTATAAGGTCATTAATAAACTACAATTAAATATGGCAATCACTGTTACAAAAATGACAATTTTAAGGCATTGTACAACATGAGGCCATGAGAATTTCTCCATATCCTGGTGACTGCAACAGGCATCCCGAGAGCATGTTCAAAATTAAACCTTTTTTAGTAGGCAGCTTTGTGAAGTACTATTGCACTGAGAGCCCTTCCTGCCTCGCTATGAAAATCCTCTGGAGGAAGTGATCAGAAGAGGAGATTAACTTGTACTTGGGAGCATTCTTTGTGTTCTTGACCACACAGTAGAGAGAAGTAGCTGCATTTTCAGTTACTTCACTGCAATTTTAGTTCTTCCTGCGAGGTCAAACCAGCAAGTAAAAGCTTTGTTCTGTCAACGGATATTTGGAAACAGGAAAGGCGAGACTCAGTGTGGGCAAAAAGCTGTTTCGTTTTCAACTTTTTGCTGATTCAAAGATAGCTGAAGCATACACACAGCTTTTACCTTCAGACATGATGCATCATAGAATCATCAAACGGTCTGGGTTGGAAGGGACCTCAAAGATCATTTAGTTCCAACCCCCCGTCATGGCAGGGACACCTCCCGCTAGACCAGCATCAGTTTTACTTGTCTTGAGATATTCCTTGAGAACCAGTGCTGGCCTCTCTTATTTCCTTACTTTTTGAAATATCTACAACATACAAAGCTCTGTTGCTTCACTGAAGCCAATCTTCTATCATCCAAGTTTTGGAATAGAAAGTTCTACTAGAAGAGTCAACCAGTCTTCCTTACCTTCGAGCATCATAGGCAAAGTGAGAAGGAATATTTACCTTCATGATATACTAGGTACTGTATCTTAAGCTCCATCATATTCTATAGCAGGACACTTGAACAAAAGCACTTCAATCAAAATTAGAAGTGAAAAACACTCTTTTAATGAACACAGAGTCTGAACGGGAAAGTTGGAGTGCAAAGATAAAAGTTGAGATAAGTACCCACTGGGATATTCAAAAGATAGCAATGGCTTTTAAAATGACATGACAAATTGGGGTTCTGAGCGTGCTGTATCCTACCATGCTAAAAACTTGAAGTGTCATTCTCCTTAGCTGGCAGCTGACAAGCATTTCAAGTGAAAAAACTGGAAATGCAGACAAATCCAACACGATCACTCTCAAAATAACATGCAGCTAAACATTTCAGAAGGAAATGAAGAATTAAGGCTCAGCCCTGAGGCCGTTATGCAAGAAAAACACAGACCTACTCAAATAGTTGCAATCTTAACTTGGCAGATTTGCCCTGCAGAGGTCTTCACACAAAGTTGCTTTGACAGAGCAGTCCCTGACTTACACTGAAGGCATCTTCTGTGCTACACAGTGCTGGATGACAGCCAGCGATTTAACGGCCTCACAGAGTAACAGCTTCTAAAATGGTAGGGCCTTGATGTCTGGAACTACAAGAGAGGCATTAAACACCATTTCCCCCCCAGAACAGCACTGTCAGCAGTGTCACTGACCCAGTGACTCGGTCGTCAGCATTCAAGTCTGCTCGTATTAACGTCTATGGCCAAAGTCATATTTTCTTACCCTTTCAGTTCAGGGAGAGTGAATAGGCAGCCACAGAACAATATTCACTTGTTTCTACTGTTTTTTGAACATTTTCTATTCTCCACTTCTACTGTTACTTCTTCATTTTGAAATGCTTCTCTTTGGTCGCTTCTTACTGTCAAATGTCCTTGCATCATACATTGCTTCTGATAAACACTAATGTTGTTCCTTTCCCGTAATTCTGCAAGATTCCAAAATGCAGGGATTTTATTCCACTCCCATTGATTATGTTCCTGTAACAATGGTGCCATACAGGACATGGATAAGAGACAGACTTTCTACAACGACCGCACTATTTTAGACACAAACAAGAAGTAGTGTTGAAACCACAGATTAGAGGGTGATCTCAGCTACTTGGTGTTGCCTTGATCTCATTCTCCTCCTCCCACCACTGAAGAATTTAATTTCATTTTGAATGTCATGAAAGAACTGGCTTCTTTAAGGAATAATTAGGCAGGGAAAAGTAGGAAGCCTTTAAAAAAATTAGGTTGGAAGGGACCTTTGGGGGTTCTAATGCAACCCTTTACTCAAAGCAATGAAAACTCTGAAGTTAGATCAGGTTGCTTTGGGTTTCATCCAGTCAAGTTTCAGAAGTCCCTTAGGAAGCTGATTCTTCTCCGTTGTGCTCCAGCCCTCATACTGCTTAGCTGCTTCTGCTCTCACTCCCATTCGTCAGCAGTTCTCTGGTGTCAAGGTACCCAAATGTGGGACAGTATTCCAGATGTGACCTCAAGAGGGTTGAATAATAACAGTAATAATCCCTTCCCTTTCCCTGTGAGCTGCAGTTCTGATGACACAGGTCGCTACACAGTTACTTTTCACTGTCACAAGCACATACTGCTGACTAAGGCTCAACTTCATAAAAATCATCCAATGGTTTGGGTTAGAAGGGACCTTAAAGATCATCCTTCCAGCCCCACTGCCAGGGCAGAGACACCTTCCACTAGACCAGGTTGCTCAAAGCCCCAAACAACCCGGCCTTGAACATTTCCAGGGATGCATCATCCACAGTCTCTCTGGGCAGCCTGTTCCAGTGTCTCACCACCTTCACAGTGAGGAACTTCTTCCTTAAATCTGATCTAAATCCACCCTCTTTCAGTCTAAAGCTATTACCCCCTTATCCTATCACGACACGCCCTTGTAAAAAGTCCCTCTGCAGCTTTCTTTTAGGACCCCTTTAAGCACCCAAGGCTATTCCTTGATCACACCTCATTTCTCTTGCACAGCTTGGCATCCAGTGGGTCATTACAGATGTAACAAAGTGGTTTGGTGGTGGTGTTTGCATTACCAGGACCAGAAAGCATGACGCAGACGCTGTCAGAGACAAGATCTCTACCACTGGCTGTGGTAGGTAGATACAGAACTCAAAGATGGAGCTGATAGGAAGATCTAAGGCATCTCCTAGACAGTTTGCACATCACACTTCCCATATCAAAACCCTGCCTTATAGCTGAAGATACCTTAGGGGAAAGAAGACTTATCAAAGATGGTGGTATGATCGTCACTATTGTACACCTCATTCTTACAAAATACACACTTCCAACACTAAAGTAATCTCAAGATGAAAATAGCGGCCTTTGATCCCTTCAAATTGAAATCTTAAGAGTGACAAGGATCTTGCTAATAAGGACAATCGACGGATGACATCCCAAAAACGTCAGTATCATCAGGTTCAGTGCAAAGCTGTATCTTTCTTCCTGGAATCCCTATCGACAATAGGTCAGTCATATAAGACTTCTCTTTCTCTGGGAGCAGGTTATATCAGTCCCACTGATTTCGTTAACTTTATTACTCCATAGTGCAATAAAGTTAAGAACGGACAAACACAATTTCAAGACCAAGATCTGAAGCACTATCAAGACTTTTTACCCTGCTGTTGCATCTGTAAATATCATCAGAGGTCCACCACTTCCCGTTAAAATGTTCCTATTTTCTGTCAATAAGGTCTCTTCTTTCTACATTCACTGAAATTAGACACAAAACGTATTCCACCATTTCCTCACCTAGACAGTGCTGCAGAAGGAAAAGAAAGTGGAGTAAAGCTATAAACATGCCCTAAGACAGTGACTGAAATCCTGGCGGTATAACAGCTTGCGGGGACGTAACTACAATTAAAATTGACAAATGTAAGGACTGCTTCCCTGTCTCACCCTGCATTTTATACCTTGAGCAAAGAAACAATTCAAAACCTGTAGCATGATCACAATATTGGGATGGCTTCTACTCCTCGTAGCCAATTTCTTATTTGTTGTTCTACAGGTTATTTGGAAGCAATGAGATCGGACTGGAATGAAAAAGAAATCCTCTTTCTTTGGGTTGTACTTCTCACGCAGATGCTGAAACAACACATACGCACTGATTTCAAAAATCTGGTGGTGGCATTTATGGCATAATTATTTCCCCAATTTGAATGTGGACGTCACTGAGATGTTGGAATTTGAACCTCTGCTTAGCCGCTATCACTTGAGAAGCCGACAGCAGCAAGAGCTGTCTCTTGAGTGAGTGAGCAGCAAGAAGTTCAACAAAGACTTCTTTATCTCACGCTATTGGAGCACACAATCAAATTCAAGTGCAAGCAAGACAACCGAGATCCCTGGGAAGTAGCTTTGGCTTTTCAGCACACGCCGGCTGTGGGGCAGCTGGTAGCTATCGAACCAAACCAGCAGCACATTTTAAGACAGCAAAATCAGGAAGAGGGTTTCAATTGTTTAACTCCTGTTGTGAAGTGGCTATAGTCATAAACAAATCACAAACCGCATATTCAAAGCAGAAACCAACCCATCATCTTCTGCTGTACCAGAATCACTCGGGTTGTGCCAAATTCAGAGCACGAAGGTCGCAGGGGGTTAGATCTTGTGTTGTCCTAAGGATATAAGTCACCAGGATTTATTGCTCTGGTTTTAGCTCCTATCTGCAACGGACAACGGGAAACGGGATATCATCCAGGAAAAGAGATGTTATTGTTCAAGCACGCTGCTGTTCCTGCTTGTGTAAAGCTATACTACATTCTTCTTCTAAGCTCAGAGCTTTGAAAAAGTGTAAAGACTTAACCCCGCTACCAAACTATCCCTGCTTTGTTGGCGACCGCCTGTCAAAACAACTTTTCTCCAAAGTATTTCAGCTCCATCCCACCATCGCAGCTACAAGGCAACCCAAGAGCTCCCCTCAACCCCGTACCGGGGAGAGAGGCCCGGCCAGGGAGGAGCTGACCCGGCTCAGAGCCCCGAGCGGAGAGCTGCGTCCCGGAGAGCCCGGCACCGCCGAGCCCGCGCCGCTCCCTCACGGCCCCGAACCGCCCTCACCTGCAGGAGCGCCCTGGCCCGCTCCCGGGGCACACCGACCAGCAGGCAGATCTCCAGCAGGCCCGAGGGCAGCACGTCCTCCATGGCACAGCGGGGCAGGGGCGGCCGGGACAGCGGGGACTGCGGCGGCTCCGTCCCGCAGGGGCCGCTCGGCCCTTCCCCGGGGCCGGGCCGGGCTGGGGCGGGAGGGCGGGCGGAGGAGGGAGGGGGAGCGGGCAAGCCTGCGCGCGGCAGCCCGCCCTCCCCGCCCCTCTACGTAACGCGCGCTCTGATTGGTTGACTCTCATGTCGCTCTGAGGAGCGATGACCAATCAGGACGGCAGGACGCGCCCGCGGGCCGAGAGGGGGCGGGGCGCGAGGCTGAGGGCTGAGGGCGCAGGTCCCGCCCGTCCCGCCGGCGGCCCGTCCTCCCCTCACCGCCTCCCTCCGCTCACCGCCTCCCTGTCCCGCAGACGCTCCTGCCTCTCCTCCGCTCCTCCCTGCCCTGCCGGTAGGCCCCCCGGGAACACGCTTCTCGACTCAGTTCATTTTTCCAGCCACGGGCTGGTTTCCCGGCGCAGCTGTTGGCCCAGAAGAGCTG
Source organism: Coracias cyanogaster (assembly GCA_033124195.1). Taxonomy (NCBI): domain Eukaryota; kingdom Metazoa; phylum Chordata; class Aves; order Coraciiformes; family Coraciidae; genus Coracias; species Coracias cyanogaster. The sequence goes on along the minus strand of JAVSBS010001083.1, from coordinate 93,346 downwards.
AGGTGCCTCAGGGTTCCTGGTGCGTCAGAGGTGGTTGAAGTCATGGCTGGCGCTTTGACAAGCGGTGCCCTCCCCTCCTGTTTGCTCCAGGTGACTCAGCAGGGCTATGCGACTGCCACTAAATAAGAGTCTTATATTTATCATGGGTCATAGTTTCAATGACCGGTGAGCGCAGAGTTGATTGCAGACTGCGTGGTGCTCTCCCCTCCAGAGCAGCAGGTTCTCGGTGGAGCTGCTTGCACAAATAACACAGGGGAGTCCGGGATTTCTTTTTGAGCTGTTTAATCTCAGCAGGCAATGAGTCACTCTAGGTATTGGTTCTGTGTAGATCTTCACCGAGAGAAATGTGCTTCCTCTGGGAGAGGTGTATAAAGTACATGAAACCATAGAAAGCAGTCTCTGAAACTGAAAGTACGAGATGTAGTTTCATCCCAGCCACAAACTTCTTTTGCGGGCTAGCGTTCTCGTAATTTAAACGCAAAAAAAATCCCAGTGTAAATGGCTCCAGGCCAGGAGTTTGTTATCAGTCCACGGTTCAGAGCAGACTTCTTCAAAAAGTACAAAGAACATCAGGAACACAAGGGCTGCTCCTCGTGGGGATTTTACTATCTGAATTTTTGTGGTGTGAAATCTCAGGATTTTGTGGCCTCCAGTGTTCTCAAATTTAGGGGAAGTTACACATGCAGAATATAGGAAACTGTGTTTCTATAGCACTGACTAAAAGAAAGAAATTCCTGAAAAACTCTCAAGTTCAGGGATAACTTCTTCGAAGTGCTGGAAGAAGATCATGGGCTCACAGATTTAATGTTAATGAACTTTAAGGTCATAAGGGATTGTTAAAATGATCTTGTTTAGCTTGTGTAGCCCAGGCCACAGAATCAGAGCAATTTCTGTACTAAATTTGTAGCTTCTGGCTAACGCTATGAGTTCCTGCAATAGGGATTGCTCACAGTCACTGTTAGAAATGAGACAGCTCATTTTTTGGTTTCACTGTTCAGCTTAGCTTTTTGCCATGGCATCATGTTACAGTTGTCCTGTTGTTTTAACAGGTTCCTTACTATGAATAGATTCCTTCTTGCAGAGTTCAAGATTATTAATCTCAATTTTTTTTAAAGAGACTATAATACTCATAGTTTTAAAATTTTTCCTTATCACTTGTGTCCATCTTTTCTCAACCTTTTCCGATTTTTCCAGTATTCTTTTTGAATTATGAACATCAAAAATAAGCTTTACTATTGCTGAATATACAGCAGTAAGTCACATTGGTATTTCTAACGGATAGCCTCACCTAATTAAAACAGAGAAAGACTGATATATGAATCATTCAAAAAGGGTGTAACTTTTAATTGGTTATCCACTGTAAACCTGCATGGTTTTCTTCCAACATGACAGTCCTGCATCTTACATTCATTGACCTATCACTATGACCTCGTGTTTGACCACATTAAAATAAAATTACAAATGAACCAAGGCTATTAACCAATCCAGGTCACCCTGTAGTTCATTAATTGGTATCATGATTAGTTTCTGAATTCTCTGTTATACACAACGATAAATACTGGATGATTCAGGTTCATAATTAATGTAGCCCTCAAAGCAAGGATACGGTGAAATCATTATCAAAACAGAACTACAAGATGAAAGGTACTGGTGTGAATCTAATAAAATCTCAAGAACTCTGGAAGTAGGAAACCTGCTTTACGGAGTCACTGGTGAGAGAGAATAATTCACATAGAGAAGAATCTCTCGGTGCTACAAAAAGATCCATGTAGTTAAACCATTTTTTTCCTAAGAAAAATTGTCAACTGAGGAAGAAATGTGATATTTATTATGTGTTTTCTTTTTGTAAGATCACAAATACAGTAAATGTTTGTTTGTTTGTTTTTTAGCTGTCTGGTGTGGTACTCAGCTGCTGAGAGCTATATGCAGAAAAAACTGTTCAACCTGATATATCCTCAACATGGGTAAGGCTCTATCAGACCTGAGGGCCATATCTGAATAATTAAAGATCCCCTTGACATAGAAATCTAATTCAGCTTACACATACAGTGTTTATGTTACACTGACTGCCTCTGTTAAGAGGAGAAAATCATTTTACAATTGTTTCTTTGAGGCAATCATGCTTATAAAATAGAACCTACTCAGATTAGAAGCCTTCAGCTGGCTCTAGCTTTAAGAAGGCCACCCTCAAAATCACTCATAGGTGATATAATGCAGCCTCGTATGTTCAGCCTTACATTTGAAACACCTTCCAAAACCATCTCTAAACTTCTACCCTCCCCTCTTTCAAATTACTGCTGTAAATTAGGGCCTGCAAATGGGATTTGTCTGGCAGCCATCTTGTAGACTGCATGGAAATGGTTGGGTTGCTCTCCATCAACCCTGAAGGGAGCTCTGAGTTACTTGTAGAGTTGTAGACACCTGTACTGCAAACACCTCAGTCTTGAGGGGCATGGGCCAGGTGAAGAGTAAAGACAGGACCCTGAATTTTAGGTGAGCAGACTTTCAGTTGTTTAAGGAATTAGTGAATGGGACCTCCTGGGAAACTGCTTTCAAGGAGCTGAAAAGAGCTGGCAGCTCTCTGAGGACATGATTCTTAGAGCACAAGAGCTCTCAATTCCCATGTGTAAGAAATCAAGCAAGGAGAGCAGGAGACTGGCATGAGTCAGTAAGGACAACAACGAAGGAATAAGCAGTGGAACAAGGGACATGTATCCTGGGAAGAATGTAGAGATGCTGCCCAGATGTGTACGGATGGGAGCAGGGAAGCTAAAGGCACAGCTGGACCTGAATTTTTCAAGGGATGTGAAGAAGAATAAGAAGGGCTGGCCAAACCCGGAAGATTCAAGAAAGAGTACACACACTCACACACACACACACATAAATAATTAAAGATCAACTTAGTGTGCGCTCATATGGAAGAGGAAAATTTGTTTTTACTTAAATAGATACACCTGAGAAACACAACTTTCTGATCACATGTATTTTATCCTTTTTGTTTTAATCTGTAGGAATTTCTGGCACAAAGTAAGGTTTGAAGGAAAAGCTTTTTCCCGTTTTTGGGGCAGTTTACCAAAAGGGAATTTGCACTGTTGAATCTCTTTAAACAAGGGCATCACATACACTCATAGGCTGGCAGCAGAGGAGCGGGCTTTTGTCAGAGAAGAGAGAAGAACTGGAGAAAACCAACATGGAGATGTCTGAGGTACTCCACAATTCTTCTGCCTCAGTTTCCAATGGTAATCTCTCTTCCTACATCTCTCAAGCCCTTGAACCTCAAGGCAGGAACTGGGGTAAGGAAACCCTTCCCATTATAAGTGAAGATCAGGTTGAAGGCCACCTGAGGAATCTGAACATGTATAACGAGATGCATCCCAGGGTCCCAAGGGAATGGGCTGATGTCGTTGCCAGGCACTCTTCATCATATTTGAAAAGTCCTGGCAGTCAGGTGAGGCTGAGAGAGTCGGGGTTGTTCCAGCCTGGAGAAGATAAGGAAGTCCTTTTACCAAGGCCTGTAGTGACAGGACAAGTGGCAACAGTTTTATACTGAAAGAGGGTAGATGTATATTGGACGTAAGGAAGAAATTTTTTACAGTGAGGGCGGTGAGACTCTGGAACAGGTTATCCAGAGAAGTTGTAGATGCCCCATCCCTGGAACTGTTCAAGGTCAGGCTAGTTAGAGCTTTGAGCAACCTGATCTGATGAAAGATATCCCTACCCAGGGCAGGGGGCTTGGACTAGATGACCTTTAAAGGTCCCTTCCAATCCAAACCAAATCATTCTATGATTCTATTCAGTGAAAGGAATCCCAGCCTATGTGAAGTAAAGCCATTTAACGTATCTTCATCGTAGCATCTTCTCTCCCGTGTATGGCTTCTTTTATCTTTGGTACCCATAATATATGACTGAATCCACAACCCGTCTGTGTTCCCTCCCAATGGATATGATAAAACCGCCTGATAACAACAGCTCTGTGGTAAGGCTGAGAAAGGACTTTGCCCTCTAGAAGCTCTAGGGCTGTAAGCTGTTCTGTCCCTAAGTGACTTCAAGAGTTTCCCAATATTACAATTATTTGCCTTGTTCTTTTAGTGCTGATTTCTATTTCTGCTTGTGCATCTGTTCAAATAGCGCAGAGAACCGTCCATAGGCTAACCGAGGACTTCATCCAGGAGCTCTTGCCTAGTTTCACCATGATGTGTATGTAAGGACGACAGGAATTTCCTTTCGAAACTGAATATAGACATCCTTTCTATTCTGCAGGTTACCGATACATTGCTCAGTTCAATATCCTCTGCTTCACTTGTGGTGACGGTAGTTGCGCTGCAGTATCTTTAGGTGAGAACTGAAGCTCAGACCACCGCTTCCTTCCACTACCTGCCTCACTTGAATATCCATTTCTGTGGCTAAGCAGAATCGCATAGATAAGTGTTTATTCTGCCTGCTGAGAACTGTGCTCTAGTCAAAGAGCACAGACCAAAGAGCCTTCCTGTCTTCACAGGAAGTACCGCATGAGGTACACTGCTCTCACATGTATCAGAGAAGTCTTCACGGTCTGGAAGTCCATGAAGAACCACCACATCTCAGGATTTTAAACCTCAAATCAGTTCTTATTAACAAGATCGTTCATCTGGGGAAGGATTTGTTTTGAGCAAAAGTCGGCTAGGTCAGCTTGACGTATTCTCTTCAACTTCAGCATTTCGCATTTTATATTCCTTCTTCCAGAGTAATGAAGCAAAAGAATTCCATGAATGGGCAGAGAAATATTGCTACTGGCAGACACATTTCTTTCATCGCAGGACAATACACTTTCTAAATTTACGCTGATACCAGCAAGCAAGCAAACACTTGGTAACTGGCCATGCAAACTGAATCATTCTTTTCAAACTAGAGCCCTGCACAGTCTTTAAATTACTCTCTCAGTGTCTCAGACTTTGATTCTCATCCTTAATACTGCTGCAAAAGCCTGCTGTGAGTGTTCTTTATTGTCCCAGGTGTCGCCCATCTGAGTGCAGTGACTTTGACCCCGGTATTATTCTGTGAAAGATCCCCGGGTTCGGCATAAATGTGTTAGAGGGAAGGGAGGACAGTTCAGGGATCTCGGCGTCTGTTAACAGTTCCCTTTGCATCTTCTTTCTTTCTTACTTGGCTTCTCTGGTTTGTGCTGCCACCATTTATGGTATACCAGAATACAAATCTTCTGTGACATTTGGCATGCATCTCATCAGTAATATTTAGCTGTGTTTCACTGACATTACAGGAAAATGCTGGCACGGGACCAGTTTTTACAACATATCACCAGATGGAAGCTGTATTCTCCACAGATTGGACCTGCCCATGTACTGGAGAAGTCACGTCTCAAGCTATGGAAAATTACCCCCAGTTCAAACCTTTGAAGGGAAACACACCCCGTAGAGTTCAGATCCTCGTGATTTGCCCACATAGACTGAAGAGCTTTGTCGTATTTCTCCGCCACCTCTGAATAAAGGTGGTGCAAGTGCTACAAACAGTGAAGTCTGGTATTTCACCCCAGGAATTAACGGGGCTCTTAACCCCAGGCGCTTAACGTGCCTGTACCCTGCACTACAGTGCAGTACAGACATACCCGAGAACCATCGATAACAGTCTTTTCAACCTAAAAGAACACCAGATTAATTCCATAAGCTGTTTGCAGTATACTCTCTGGCTTACATTATGGCTGTAATTAATTACCTGAATACCCGCCATCTCCTTTTCCACACAAAGATAGATCAAACCATGCTGGGAATGAGGGTAGGGTATGGGAGGGAGAGAAGGGTGCCGTAACCACCCGTGTGTAGCTGCGTTGTGCCACCTGGTGTTTGTGCCCCACCAGGGAGGGAAGGAGTGCTAATGAGGAGAAGAAGGTCTCCTTAGCTCCACTGTCATCTCATAACCTAATAAAAGCTTCTGCAAAGGACTGTAGGATAATGATATGCAAGACTGGGATAAAGATGTTGATAAATCACCGGAGAGCTGCCAAGATGGTCAAGGCTGAAGCGCTTGCTCTGTCAGGAGAGTCTGAGGCAACAGGGCTAGAGGAGAACCAACAGCAGCCCCAGTGTCTACAGGGAGGCCATCAAGAAGACAGAGCCAGGCTCTTTACCAAGGTGCACAGCCAGAGGTGGAGAAACAATGGTCATAAACTGAAACAGGGGAAGTACTGACTGCATCTAAGGAAAACAGTTTTCATTCTGAGCGTAGCTGAGCGCTGGAGCAGAGGCCTAGAGATGCACCATCTCCATCTTCAGAGCTTTTCAAGAATAGACTGGATAAAGCTGTGCGCAAACTGGTCTGACCTGACAGCTGACCCTGCTTTGAGCAGGAGGTTGGACTAGAGATTTCCTGAGGTCCCTTCTGTCAAGGGTAAGGGCTGGGCTGGCCATGAAGCGAATGACAGATGCTGTTAACCTCTCTCCCTTCCCAAAGGGGAAGAGGAAGGGAATAAGGGAGAGAGACTTACAGATTGGAAAAGAAAATGAAAACCACTGTAATAATCAATGAAAATAATGAAATATATACAAATATATACAAAACCAATATCAAACCCAACTCCCCCGGATGGCAATCACTTCACCATCACCACTGATGCTGCAGGGCAGGCACTGGGGAAGTTCTAATCTGGACTCTGGCAGATGGGAACCGGATTCAGGAGCTGGATTCAGGAATGCACAGGTTGGGACTGAAGGCAGAAGAATGGACAGAGACCTTCTCCGACACTGGCTATTGAAGAAGAGGCTTGACCCTTGTGATCCCTCAGCTTTATACTGAATATGATGTATATGGAAAGGAATCCCTTATGGGTCAGTTCAGGATCATCTGTCCTGTCTGCTTCTCCCCACAGATGCGGCCTCTTGCTTTATGACACCCCAGCATAGTACACAAGAATTAGCAGTGACCTTGGTTTCTATAGCTGCAAGTGTAAGCAAGAGCCTTTTTGCACACACCAATCCTCAGTACTAATAGAAACATCAAGCGTTACCACTTCTAGCAGCGGACACTGTGTGCAAAAATACGCCATTAACTTTGGAAAGCGCAGTCACTTAGAGGAGACCGAGCTGAAAAGTGAAATCACTGAACGGAATTAGTTCTGTTCTAGCTCACACCTGGACACCTTCTGACCTGGATGATTCTGTCATTCTCTCAGCTCACAGCAGAGCTCTGTGTACAAACAGAGCAAGAGGGTTAAAACTTTTTATATGAAGGAAAGAAAACATTAGAATTCCACTCAACCAGGCAGGGAAAATCCTTAGCCAGTTGTACAGCCAATGGCCTTTCAATTTAACACAAGTCATTTTTTATGATGGGATAACTGAGTCCCAAGGAAATAGCTTTGGGTGTCAATGCAACACTTACTCCTTATCTTCTCTATATTTCTGATAAGGAGTCTGGCTGTGGTTTTATTTTTCTGAGGAAAAAAAAAAAAAAAAACTGTTGAAAGTCCAGGGAGGGAGGGAGGGAGAAAAAAAGCTGAGTTTTATCACAGCCGCTGCATCTAGAGAAATGTAGCAACACTAAGCTGTCAGGTCTTGGCAAAGAACCAGGCGAATGTGAGTGCTCTGAATATTAGAAACGCTTTGCATTGTAGATATTGTGAGATATTCCTGAGGCCACAGAAGATCTTATTCCTGAATCTTATCACTCTAGGGTCAGTTTTAGCAGTGTTTTATGTATGTGGGATGCACAACATGTCCCTCAAATACGACTTGCTTAACGTGACATTTATTATACCTCCAGTTCTTTACCATCTGGCACAATCTCAGGCAGCCAAAGTAGTTTTGCAGCTGCTTTTATAGTAGCATTAAGACTTCACACCATTTGTCCTTTTACTGCAACGCTGTAAAAGAAGGGCAGATTCAGAATTCCTGAAGTGGTGGGACAAGAGAGAGGAGAGGTCGATTAGTGCACAAAGATAGATACAGAAAATACAATTTCAGGTAGAATCATAGAATCATGAAGGTTGGAAAAGACCTCATCAGGTCCAACCATCAACCCAACACTACCATGACCACTAAACCACGTCGCGAAGTGCCATATCTACACATTTTTGGAACACCTCCAGGGATGGTGACTCCACCACTTCCCTGGGCAGCCTGTTCCAGTACCTGACCACTCTTGCAGTAAAGAAATTTTTCATAATATCCAACCTAAACCTCCCCTGGCACAACTTGAGCCCATTTCCTCTCATCCTATCACTTGTTACTTGGTAGAAGAGACCAACACCCACCTCTCTACAACCTCCTTTAAGGTGGTTGCAGAGAGCATTAAGGTCTCCCCTCAGCCTTCTCTTCTCCAGACTAAGCAATCCCTGTTCCTTCAGCCGCTTCCCATAAGACACGTTCTGCAGACCCCTCATTGCCCTAGGTAGAACATTTTTTGTGTAATAGCTTCTTGTATACATCAACGTGAGAAACCTTAAAATTCATAAGCACAGATACTGTAATTCACAACTCTGAACTGCTTTTTTTTGTTTGTTTTTAATAAAGTAAACTTGGTTTTGTCACTGGAATCTGAAGAATCTCTTGGGATGATCCATTGTGTGCAGAAAAGATCTATCAGCAGGTCAACAAAAGCACAATATAGAAAACTTCATTCATAATAAATGTTAACTTAGCAGAACACATATTAAAAGGCAAACAATTTACCTTTTGATGTTTTTGTTCTGTCCTCACATCACTCTATGACAAAACAGCATATATATAAATGAAATGGACTTCATGATCTAAAAAACAACCTTCTCTAAGCATGGGGAGCTGCTTAAATATGATAAGGTTGCTCATTTTTAAATATGCACATTACAGAGTCATTGAAGAAGATTAGTCCGGATTTGGATCCAACCAGAATACCAAGCAGTTGTATTTTCCATATAAAATAACCAGCTTCCAATTGACCTCAGGTTATCCCAAGATAAAAAATTTCATCAAGAAGAACCACAATAAGGCAGCTCACACGACCATCTTTTATAGCAGTCTTGTGGAAAAAGACCTCATGAAAACCATTTCTAAGCTCAGAAGGGACAGAAAGGGCCTAGAAGTGGTGAGCATGGGTTTACCAAGGGCAGTCATGCCTTGCCAAGCCTTGTGCCTTTCCTTGATGGCCAACTCTGTGAAGGAGAGCGGAGAAATGATATCTTTTACCTTCTCACAAGGCATGACAGTCTCCCATGCTTGTAACCAAGCTGGGAAGATAGGGACTAGATAGGTGGACCATGAGCTGGCTGAAACCTGGCTGGACCATCAGTATGAAAGGGGTGAACAGCTTGAAATCTAACAGCTAACCAGTGAGTGGGCGGCATTCCTCAGTGTTTGATAATAATACTTAGCATCTTCATCATGAACGTGAACCATGGGGTGAAAAGCATGTTCCACAAGCTTGTAGATGCCACTATGGGGGAAGGCTGAAGGGCAGAGCTGCCCTAAGAGAAGGCTGAGGAGAGATCTAATTGCCAGCTACCCAATAGAGGGGTTATAAAGAAGAGCAACACAGCTCTTCTCAGAGGCCCACAGTGGGAGGAGAAGACACAACAGTTGAAAATTGCAGCAAGGGATGTTCTGATTGACTACAAGGATAAAGGTTTTCACCGTGAGAGTGATTAAGCGCTTGAGCAGGCTCCCCAGGGAGACAGTGTAAGCTCCTTCCTCAGAGATTTTTGAAGGTTGGCTGGATGAGGAGCAGGGCAACCAGATCTAGCTTTGAGTTATTGCTGCTTTGAGCAAAGAGCTGAACTAGAGACCTCCAAAGTTCTCTTCTAAACAACATTTGTCTTTGATTCTATTGCTAATTAAGCCCTTAATGTTTTATTTGCATCCAAGGGTCCTTAGAGATTTAAAAGTGCAGCAGAGAGAGAACAAAGTTCAACCATTTGCATAGCTAAACACATCGTATACTTTTAGGTGTACTTCTATCTTGCTATAAATGGGGTATATTTATATATTGCCTGGCACATCAAATATAGCAATTAGGCATATGCTGCTATATCATGTATGACTGAAACTGGACAGAATGTAACTTCTCGTAAATAATTAACTCCTGTTTACTGCTTCAAAACCCCTGATCTGCATGAAGACATCATGGGGCAACTTGTGCCGTGCGAGCAGGCACGCTGTGGTGCCACAGGACCAAGGAGGATTCTGCAGAGCTGACGAGATAAAGAAAAATTATAGTAGTACAAACACCACACAATAACCTATGCTTGGGTTCCATGTTGCACTTCTGATATTAAAAAAAAGAATTGCCGAGTTTAGGGTTAGAAAATTGACAGTGTCCCCCCATCACCTTGTTGTCTGTGGTTCTTGTTTATTCCTCAGCAGTAGTTGTTCCCATTTTCTGTAGAGTGTCTGGTTAGTTGAAGAGCAGAGAGAATATCTCATCTACCAAATACATTCATTGAATGTATTTTAAGAAATCATTTTTAGAGCAATTTAGGCTTTCTTTTCTGGCGCAGCTGAATCTAATGCTGTCTCTCCTTATTTCCATTTATTTTTCTTTGGTGTTCGAAGAATTTTTCAGAGTCGATTTACTTCAAACCTTCTAGCAGGAAAAAACCACCAAAATACAACCTTCCAACTTGGTAAAGTAACATAACCTGACATAAATGGAAATGACTGAAAATTATAAAAAACTAGGTTCATATTCCATAAAGATTAACCTTATGTCCGCTTCTCAAGTGTCAGAAAGAGCAAACTGTTGATGACAACTCTGGCCTTGTTAGTGTAAGATGATCCTTCTGAAGGGTGCCTGGTTTTTATTTGCAGAGCACAGACATCAGGAGCCCAGCTGAGTCAGCTGCCAAGTACTATTATAATATCTTAGAGGAGTGCTCATGGGGATTGTGAAAAAAGAGTTTTTACCAAGAGCTGTTAGGAATGCAAAGGCAATTACCGAATTCTAGAGCAGAAAAAGTGTTTCTCATGTGATTTGGGAAAGCTTCCTCTTAAGAGAGGCAGTGACACAAAAACCACTGCTCCTGGCTTCTGTAATGGTGTCACCAACGCTGTTCACCTACAGAGGGGAATAATGTAATACAAAAATATAGAGAATATTCAAAGCTTGTATTAAGTACATTTGTATGAAAAACTAAAAGCAGATCTAGCCCAAGTTAGGGTTGGAAACAAATTTTTTCGTACTTCCACAGAGGACGGTACTTATTTCTAAGCCCTGGCTAAAAAAGACAGACTTCTTTTGAATCCTCACTTTGTACAGACTGAAGGCTTCAACAACGTTTTCTTATTAGTTTTGTTCTCATCTACATTTTATGCGTCGGCAAGTTCACTTGCTGCATCTTTTCTAAAATTAAGCCCTCAACCCTCGGTTTCTTCTTCAGGAACAAGCCCACACAGCTCATTATTGCATTGCAACCTTAGACTGTAAATGCCGCAGGGCAGGAGGCATTTCTCTGAGTGGAGCGCAGTTATCCCGCAGAGCAGGGCCCTGATCCAAGGCGTGCGGAGAACAGCACGACAACAATCACTAATTGCTTTCTGCTATTGCTTTGTTCTGCCATTGTTCCAAAGGAACGCTGGTTTACATCTTTCAGAAGACTGCATTTTGAGCCCTTCACCAAACACGGCTGAAGTGACGTTAATATAGATGGTGAAATGTATCGTTCTTCACTGTCCCATATGGCACCAGAAGAGAGGTAATTTTTAAAGCATGCTAGGAATGCGCAGTTTGGCTGAACCATGTGCGGCATTCCCTTGCAGGCCTGTGCAAATTGCTCATAGGTCAAAAAGTTGGTCATACGCTGATAGAATCTGTATGTCTTTGATGACCAGAGTAGCTGCTTCTAGTAAAAGATGGTTCAACAAAATTTGTTGTGACTTCCCTTGGCTTTAGTTACGAGAAAGCAGCATTGTTAATTAAGAAAGCACATTAGTGGAGTTCATAAATGAATCTATGAACAGATTTTCCTGCCAAGTCTATTCTTTAATTCATTTTTCCCTGGGTTTTATCCCAGGTTTAACAAGATTTTTCACAGAATGTTTCATACAGCAATTTGCTGCTAAAATATCGCAGCACCAGTAGAGAGCTAACTGACTTCAACAAGATACAATCACCTCTTCATAATGACATGCATGATTACCCCTGCAAATCATGTCATTATGATAAAGATTTCAAAGCAAAGAAGGTAATTTACTTTACATACTGTCCAGAAACGTCCAGTCTCCTGATGTGGAGAAAAACCTGAATCTCAACACAGAAGTCTTTAGAGTTACTGCAACAAGACCAACCTGAGTTAACCAGGAAGGAATCAAAAAGGCTGTTACTACAGCGGTGCTGAGAAAAGTGCTCCAGGGCACTGCGCTGCGGTGTATTTTTACAATATCTTAGAAAGGCTGCATTTATTTCAAAATTAATGTATTTTTAAAGCAGCAAATATTTTTGGGGGAGAAAGCAACCCTCAAACTGAGTTTCCGAGTGATTTGGACCTATCTAAAATCTTGTGAAATAACAGCCAAGCCGTCTGTTTTTCAGCTCAGCCAAAAAAGCAAACCTTAAACGTAAACAGCACGAAAGCTTTGGCACAAGGCAGAATCTGAAATTCAGCACTGAGCCAGCTATGGAACCCCTCATATCATATTTTTATAGTCTGATTTATCTTTCCTAACACCTAGATACCCCATGGGGGCTTGAGGCACCATTGATGCTTGGTGCCCTATAGACCTGTGGCGTTCTCCAAGGATTTTGCACAACCAACAGTCAAGCAACATGGGCTTGTTTTGCCTTTATTCTCCAAGTACAGATGGTGCTCTTTTCTGATAAGTTAAAATAAATACCAGAACTTAAATATAACAGCTACATCCTCCAGACAAGCGATGGCATAAATACGCGGAATTTGCAGCCTTGCTTTTGTATGAATTCTAACTGCCTCTCACTTACATCATCAGGCAATGTTTACCTCTTATTAACTTTCGCTACTAACCTCATTTCCGTCAGCAAAGCCAGCTCTATGATAACAAAACATCCATGGCTACCTCTGTGGTCCACAGCAGAGGTCTGAGAAGCTGTGCTCACTGCTCCAGCTGCCAGCAAGGGAAAGGGAGAAGGTGTGTGAGATGAAGACTCAGAGGTTGCCAGCGCATAAGCGACAGCTAATAACTTCTACTTGGCCAGCTCTTCTACAGGCCCAGCTCTTCTTGGTTTTTCCAGGAGTTTTCTAGCCCACGTCGTCTTCTTCATCTATTTATCTTTTTTCCCATGCCAGGATGTGCTTAAGTCTCAGGCAGGTATCTGTCCTCATTCCTTAGGATGACAGTATCAGACTGCCTGCAATGACGCTGACCCTGAACTATCTGTACCTGAAAAACAGCATTTATAGGTACCCTCTGGTTTCAGTGCTTAACATTTGTTCATGCTGCTGTCACCCTGTAGCTGTAGCACCACTCAAAAGCACCAATTAATCATTTTTCCTTTTGTCATGTTACAAGACATTTGCTGATTTGCAGCAGGGGAGAATGCAAGCTTTCTGTGAAAGAGAAGGGTCGGGAAGGAGGCTGAGGTGGACATTTTTTTCAATTACACGTAGTTTTCTCTACAGACTCCATGACCCTTACCTTTGGCAATGGAGCTCAAAACGGTTCCTGCAGCAGTCACTAGGACTTGTGCCCCAGTGGTACCTAAAGCCGTCAGGACCCAGACTCTGCACAACGCCGTCCAACCGCAGAGGGCTTTGCCCTAGGGAGCAGTCACTCCCCACCTTTCTTCACCCTGGTTGCATGTTCTGCCCCCAAGGCAGAATGGAAGCAGTCAGTGGTGGCTGTCATGACGCCTGCTGTTACATGAACACTTTCCACTGCAAACTGTCTGGATGCCAATACTGATTTCTCTTCAAACACAGTATTAATATCACGGCATTCAGCTGCCCTTGGTAATGGCTAAATCCCAACTGCAAACTGTGCTCTAGTGTCTGTTCTTGCAATCATCTACCTATCCAGTTTTAATTCCTTCAATTGACAAAGGGAGGTGGTGGAGTTCCCATTCCTGGGAAACTTAATCTGATTTCCATGTTAGTCATGCTCTGAGTAGGGGACTGGGCTAGAGACCTCCAGAGATCACTTCCAACTTGATTTTTTCTCTGATTCTGCATTTTATAAAAGGAGGCATATTGGGTGTCCATGTCCAGGGGCGTTCTCAGTGAGAAGAGGCCAGCAGCTGCCACTGCATCAGACAGAGCCATCTCCAGCCAGCTCCGAAGTGGACCACCACAGGACACAGTGGAGCCTGTCAGCAACACTGGTGGCACTTCTGGCAAAACATAGTTAAGAAAGCACCAAAAAAGCTTCACAGCAGCTGAGAGGAAGGACAAAAATGTAAGAGAAACCATCCTGTAGACACCAAGATCAGTGAAGAAGAGGGGGAAGGAGATGCTCCAGGCAATGAAGCAGACATTCCCCTGCAGCTCACGGAGAAGACCATGGTGAGGCTGGTTGTCCTACTGCAGCCCATGGAGGTTAATGGTGGAGCAGATATCCACCTGAAGCCTGTAGAGGACCCCATGCCAGAGGAGGTAGATTCCCAAAGGAGGCTGTGACCCTGTGGGAAGCCCACACTGGAGCAGGCTTCTGGCAGGACAGCCTTCTTCACTGACCTTGGGGTCTGCAGGGCTGTTTCTCTCATGTGTTCTCACTCCTCTCTCTGACTGCAATTGCACTCCTCTTTTTTTTTCCCTGCTTCTTAACTATGTTATCACAGAGGAGCTATCACCATCGCTGATGGGCTCGGCCTTGGCTGGCGGTGGGTTGTCTTGGAGTGGGCTGGCATTGACTCTGTCGGACACAGGGGAACCTTCTAGCAGTTCTCCAAGAAGCCACCCTTGTAGCCCCACCCCGCTACCAAAACCTTGCCACACAAACCAAATACAATCTTTACTTCTCACCACCCTGCTCTATTTTTAATTGGCAATAAATTAAACTAGTAGAGTCTGTTTTGCCTGTGACGGGTAATTGGTAGGTGATCTCCGTGTCTTTATCTTGACCTGTGAGGTTTTTCATCTTATTCCTCCCCAAGCTCCTGTTGAGGGGGCAGGAGGAGAGTGGCTGGGTGGGGTCTGGCAGCCAGCCAAGGTCAAACTCATCACAGCAGGTACTGAATTTTACAAGCAATTGCAGCCATGCCCTGATCACTTTAAGCACGTGGACAACACTGTAGAATTCATAGCGGGATTTATTCAAGTGCATGAAGGCATCAGGATAAGCCCTTTAATGATCTCCACCACTACCAAAACCCTTAAGCCAGTGCCCAGCAGAGTTCCGAAGCTGTTGCACTTTGCCACTCCCAGTCTAAAATGCTAACACCTAAACTTACATGTGTCTACGACTGGAAACCTCTTAATGAAACCATTGAAATGATGCCAACAGGCTTCAGCGCCAGTATTTTTGCTGTGCAATGCTGAGGAAAATACGAGTGAAAGAAAATCTTGCAATGAGGCTTAGTTAGATAGCCTACTTAAATCATTTAATATCACACAAACCATTTAATCATCTCCTAATTTAATTAGAAAACGATAAAACTTACAATTGTCTATTGCAAAGTCTAAATTGTCTAAAGCAAAGTTCTTTGCTTTCGCTGCTGATCTTTTGGCTGAATAAATACAAGCATGATGCATAAATGTAACACAGGCTATTTCTCAACAGGGTTGACAAAAACAAGGAACCCCCGTAGTAAGGTGGGAGTAAATGATGGCAAACCAGAGCTACTCACTCCAAACTGAAGGGCTGATTGGTTTCACACACAAAGGTGAGCGGGAGTCATTGTTTGCTCCCTTCCTCCACTGCAGTTGTTTTCTCTGTCAGTTTTAATCCTCTGCTCTCACCCCTGTCTGTTTTTTTCCAGAAGAAGGAAAAAAAACTACTTCTGGTAGCACTGAGGTTGGAAGAAATAAGGAAGGTACAAGCTTGGGAAAAGGCTGCAGACATTTACTAGTGAGTACTGGGTAGCATTTATCCTGCGTGTGTTGATAAAACCTGCTTTTAATGTTTCAAAACCGGGCACTTGCAGATCAAACAAAAGCAAAGCTCCAAACACCGAGCAGCTGTAGAACAATTACATGTGCCAGCATTAGCTGCATGTAGAGAATAGGGAAAAACAGGAGGTGAGTTGGTAAAAAAAGCTTGGATGGAAACATGACTTTTCCTGGGGAAGAGACTGGAAATGCAGGATTGTTATTGATGTGGTTAATATGACCTACATGACAGTGGTTCATGACACACCGTAGGCATGCAAGGTCCTACTGGAAGGAACCTGTCTTTGTGTGAAACTAAACAAAGGTGGAAAGGTCGGCTTTTGACTAGTAGTGGGGTGGGCAAACATGACTGAGAAAATAATTGTAGCCCTGTAACCAGAAGTTCCCTGTCTCTGAAGACTACCCACAAGGAACCAACTCTGTAGAATCTGGTGGAAGTCAAGGATGTTCCACAAGCAGCTGGATTTCTAAGCATCACTGCCACTAATTTTATATCTTAGCAGACCAGAGCAAGTCTTTTCCCCCCAGCCTGTGTCGTAGATAGTGCTGATACACAGCAGTGTATAAAGATGGTCCGTTGGTTTCCAAGGTGTACCTCTAGCTTGTAACAACTGTGGAGCAACTTAGACCTAACTTAGATTCAAAATGACACTGAGAACAGAAGGAGCTTAGAGTGGATTTCAGCTTAGGTACTTCACTTGATATCCAAAGACTGATGTGATAAACCTCAGCTGAACTGTTTTAATAGAAGTGCAGAGACAAAGGAATAAATAATAAATATATATAGGAAACTGCAAATTTCTGAAGACGCATCTGCACATCTGCATCTTTCCAATTACTACTGAGGAGAAAAAAGTCCCGCGCTTGATGCTATCTGTGCATTCATTCAGTGCTCAGACTCTGAGCAGAATGGTTAAGCAGATGGTAGATTCTATAGGGGCTTTTCACCTGGTTCTGACTGATAACTCTGCAGCTCTGAAGGCTCTGCAGCGGGATCTGGACAGGCTGGAGCAATGGGCTGAGGTCAACTGTATGAGGTTTAACAAAGCCAAGTGCCGGGTCATGCACTTTGGTCACAACAACCCCCAGCAACGCTACAGGCTTGG
>JAVSBS010001083.1:26821-67070 GCA_033124195.1 Coracias cyanogaster | reverse complement strand
CCCGACTGCGGGAAGCCGGAAAGGCAGCGAGAGCCGCTCTTAATTAAATCATTGTTCTAATTAACTTTCATTAAAGGGGAATCAATAACGAGGAGCCGCGATTGAAAGGCGGCCGTTTATCAGCCCTGCCCCCCCTCCCCGGGGGGGGGCTCCGGGTGGGGGGGGGGACACGTGTGCGAGGGATGCGTGTGCACATGTATGTGCGTGTGTGCACATGTGTGTGCGTGTGTGCACATGTGTGTTGGTGCACGTGTGTGGGAGCGTGTGTGTGTTTGTGCACATGTATGTGTGTGTGTGTGCACATGTATGCGTGTGCACGCACAGGTATGTGCGTGTGTGCACATGTGTGTTGGTGCACGTGTATGGGAGCATGTATGTGTTTGGGAGCATGTATGTAAGCGTGTGTGCGTTTGCACATGTGTATGTGTGTGCACATGTATGTGTGCGTGTGTGCCCACCTGCCCATGTGTGTAAATGTATGTGTGTGTGCGCACGTGTGTGTACATGTACGTGTGTGTGTGCGTGTCTGTAGAAGTGTGTGTGCATGTGTACATGTATGTGTATGTGCACATGTATGTGCGCCTGTCACATGTACATACGTGTGTGTGCTCATGTATGTGTGCGTGTGCACGTGTGCATATGTATGTGTCTGCACATGTGTGTATCAGTATGTGTATGTGTGTGCACATGTGTGTAGAAGTATGTGTGTATGTGCACATGTATGTGCGTGTGTGCACATGTATGTACATGTGTGTGCACATGTATATGTATGTGTGCACATGTCCATGCACATGTATGTGTGCATGCATGAGTGGATGGGTTGTGCACATATGTGTACACACGTGTGTTCATGGAGGTGTCACACATGTGTGCACATGGATGAGAGCAGCACGGGGAGGAATACATATGTGCACACACATGGCATGTGCACGCATGTGAGCGCACATGGGTGCATGTGTTCGCGTGCGCACGGGGGGTGTCTGCATGCAGAGGGTCGCCTGGGGACACGCGTGTGTTCGCATGTTCAGGAGCGTGTGTGCGAGGCATGTGCCAGCGCCTGCAGAACTGGGGGGTGGGTGGGTGCCCCCCCAAACCACCACCCGCAGCCCCCGGGCATCCTGAACCCCCTGCTTTCAGCCCTCACTTCTACACCAAACCCATATTAGGATAGCTAGAATGTCAGAGCTAATTAAGAAGAGGAAGCAGTCCATAAACCAGCCAAGACATGCATCTGCCACCCGTTTTCTACAACGCTGTCCAGGAGCCGGTGCGCGCAGCAAGTCCTCCCCTAGAAGCAGATAGCTAGCTGGCAATTTGGTCAACCCTGAATTATATGCTGGCGTGCTAACTTCCCTTGTGGTTGCAGAAAAGAAAGGCTTTAAATACATGATTTTAAATGATGCCCGGGGGTATATTTAAAGACTAATTTAGCCACATTCCACCCTGCCTGCTGGAGCACCAGTGGGGCTGCGCAGCAGATAAGAGACCACATCATTGGGCCGATTAGTTTCCACCATGATTATATAATATTGATGTCATATTGAATACACATATATTCTGGCATGGCAACTGAAATTACATTGATTTATTAAGTTGATAGCGTGCGCCGGTGCCAAGCTCCCAGGTAATTGATCAGCTGCCTGGGCTGAACTTCAACATGTAATTTCCAGTGCAATTTGACTGATCAGCAATACCAGAATTGGTTGCAAATGTCCGTCCTTCTATTTGTTTTGTTAAGTGGAATTTTCATTAACACAGCAGAGTCAAGTAAATATGACTTTACTATTGGACTGAAGGCAGAGAATAGTTGAGAACTGGATACAGACTGGGATGGAACTCTAGGATATTGTCAAGCCAGCACTGATTTTTTTTTTTTTTTACATACGTTCTCCTTTTTGCTGTATTTAGGGCCTTGTTTGCTTCAGAAGAGATGTCCTTTTAGTGAAAGGACTTGGCCAACACTATTCTCAGTAAAACACATGTATTTGATTTATACCCCCAAATGCATTAAGTCAATAGGTTTATTATGAGGCCAAGAATTGATGTATCTACTTAGAATATGGTTCTCAGATGTCTTTGCTAAGAGAGGAGACCACGTCAGGTCTCTGAGAACAGTCTCTCTGCTCTGGAGGACAGCACTTGGGCATCTGAAGAAGCTGGTGAAGTCAGAACTGGGCTCAGAGGCTTTAAAGGAGGTGGCACCTTTCTCCTCCAGCACCCTCTAACACCAAAGCCCAAGCTGGAGCAGGTGCTGGGTGCCATCTCCAGAGCCTCATCCCAGCCCAGGCTGCTACAGCATCATGCTCACAGCCCTGCAGTGGGCTGGACATGGCTATTTTAAAGACCAAGAGGTGTCAGGTATGATCTGAGACTAAGTAAATACCAACACAAGCATTGAGCAAGGAAGGGCGGGAGCGCGCTGCTGCGGCACCAGCTGTCCCATGAAATATCCCTGTACATCACCCCGTTATCACAGGCCGTTTCTGATTTCCCGGTGAATGTATCAAACATCTTCTGGGTGTACGATTCCTCAGCACACACTTTGTCATGTTCTTTCCATCTCTTTTACCCTGTTCTATCAATGTCAGCCCATTTCTGGCTCTATTCTGAACATTTATAACCCTGTTAGACCAGAGGATGAATAGTGGTTATCTGGTGACTTCAGAGCAATGAAACATTATTACAGACCTTTCACACTGAGTCACCAGGATGCATTAGAGGAGCAAAGGCAATACAAAAAATAACATCAAAAAGAATAAAGGCATTGAGTCAAAGAGAAGACCTAATCCGTTATTTTCAACAATTTTCAGCAGTTTTGGACTTTATACCTTTGATACTTTTCATCCACTGGACTCTGCCCAACAGACTCATAGTTTTTCACCTGTTAGCTCCCTGAAAATATCAGACAATGGCTTATTCTGGTGTGGAGAAATTAAAGACTAAGCCACTTAACCAATGTGTGTTCTTTCAACTGTCCCATGTAAATCTCCAGGACACCAGCATGTTGCAAACAGGCACACTTCATTAGACAGTTCTTAAAACTTTCTACAAAAAATAAAAGGGGGGGGGAGGGGGGAATGGAAGTGTTCAATACCTTTCTTCAAGTTTTTTGTTGGTGTTGCAGGCTTCAAAAAGCTCCAAACTGCTGCTCCGCAGATCGGTGGGGCTGCCTGGAGCACAAGCTGTGCAGTAGCAGCGCTGGGAATGGTGCGGTTGGACTGAAGAAAGGGTGGACAAGGCATCGCTCCCCGCCCACTGAGGGCATACCTGGCACAGGGCTGAAGCTTGTCATCTTGAGTACGCTTTATAAAGAGCTTAGCCTAGTCATTACTCAGCAAATAACCAAAAGAAACAGGTTGGTAATTGGTTTGTTCAGACAGTTGTAGATTATTAGCATTTACTATGCCCTGGTGCACGTACAACCCAGGAAAAAACCCTTCTTGTAAGGGCCTGTCCTGCAACTCCTGCTCAGAGCTTTTGCTCCTGCCAGCAGGGTCACAGAAACCATCACGATTATTCCTGTGATTCAGCAGCAGGCACCCTCCCCCTGTATTTAATTTTGGAAGTGCTCTTCAGCACTCCAGCGCCTGGATCATGCCAGGCTCCCTCCTGCCTCCCATCCCAGCCTGGCTGCTCAGCAGCTTCTTCCCACCTCTGCCCCGTCAAACCGCTTCTTCCGAAGCCCGAACCCCAACTCTAGAGCCACAACCTCCCCCAGATCCAGTGCCGTGCTCCCGACAAAGCGCACGGCAAGCCAGAAGATTGCTTTTCATGCAGAGCACAGAATAAATCAAAGCCCCAGCCAGTTGAGGGGAGGCATTAGTTGAGCCGTGCATTTTTTTCCACCCCTAGCTTTTCATGGGGAAGGAGGTTGGGTTGGTTTGCAACAGTTCCAGAGGTCAGACATGTGAGGGAAATGCACACCAGCTTTCAATGATCTGTCAAGGGCAGCGGCTGCTTCTTGGCAGGAGCCTCTGCTGAAAAAAACCAGCAAGCATCTCTCCCGCTCCCAGCACAGCACCACTGCCAGTGACTAAGCAGTTTCTGTACATCAAGCTGCAGCACAGTTCAGAAGCCTAATAATCTGGAGATGTAAAATAATAATAATATGGTGGGTTTCATGTTAAGGAGGTCACCGATAAGTGTAATAGGCATTCTGATGTTGAGACTTGTAGCTTGGTTTCGAATAATTTTAGCACTCTATTTGATGTCTAGTCTTAGAGCATTAGAAACTGGAATTAAACAGTGCAATTAAAGCCCAGCAAAACTGTAACCTGATCTTATTTTCTCCTTCCAGCCTTGCTGCTTCACCTTTTTCTCCGAGACCTTGGTCTCTCACATTAAAAGTACTTGCCATCACCTACCTGGGGTTTGGTACCAGTTTGCCTGCTGAGCCATCAGTGGTGCTCCCGCTCCCCATCCTGCTCTACATAGCAGCCAAGGCCACCATGGCATCTGCATCTTCACAGGGTGGCCGTGACCCAGCAGCATAGGGATGCTCCCAGTCCTTCCCAGTACCATTAACATCCCAGGCTTTTGCACAACACATCCAAAACACCTGACGGTGCCTCTGCAGCTGGCACAGGATGAGCTCTGCTTATTCCATTTACTGTAACCGTCTCATTATTTCTTTGTTTATATTGGTACAACTTAATCCAACTAATTACCACCATGAACTGCAGCACATGAAGGCCCCGGCTATGAAGAACTCTTGTACAGCACTAAATGTAATCCTCCTTAAAATGTCTTGTGTTCGTACCTACCAATTTTCCAAGATTACATCTGTGCAACATCGACACCGAAGGCTTTGCAGGCCTTTGATGTCCATGTGCTGAAGCAAATGTCTCCAAAGCAGGCACAGCTTTGCACTGCTGGCTTTTTGGGGGCAAAAACAGTTTGTTACACGTATGTTCAGTATCGAGCAGTACCAGACACTATGGCTGGAAGTAATAGACGTTCCCACAGATTAATGAAAACCTTACAAAATGCCATCTCTATATTTCCCTTGCTTTGGTTTTGTTGGGAGAAGCTGTTTTCCTGTCGTTTCCAACCCAATCTCAAGTGCAGAGTGGTTCAGAACAAGACAAACCCTCCTCAACAAAGCTGAAGGATCAGCTCTGGATGTTTTTCATGGAGGGTGGGGACCAGGGTCAAACACTACTGATCCAGCTCAGCCCAGCACTGTTCACATCAGCCAATTTTGTTCCTGACGGCACGAAAAAGCAGGTGCTTTGGTGATGCCCAAGCTTTGCGATGACCTGCGGTGCAGAAGCAAAGGGCGGGCAGTATCTCTGGATGCATTAAAATGTCCCCTGCTATATCCATCAGCTTTGGGAAGGAGTCCTGTACCAACACCAGTCCTGTGCCCAACTCTCATCCGTTACTGCTTGCATCCCAAAGCTGTTCCATCATTATGGAATAATAATAAAGAACTTAATCCACATATCACAGCATAACCACCTGCCACCACCACATTACCTCACAAAACACATCATGCTGACCAAGCATCCCAACAGCCCAGGCCCTACAGCAAAGAACACATCACACAGGGCTGACACAAACTGGTGTTACTGGGGAGGTCAGCAAGAGGACCACACCTTAGAGCAAGGCCACCCTCACAGCAAGCCAGGATAAAAAGGGTTACTCAGAACTGCTGAAAATCAGGGCGCTATTCTTGAACCAATATTTATATGTAAACTTAAGCAACGAGAACAGCAGAAGTCCACCATAAACTACCTGAGCTATAAACTTGGATGAAGGTGGTGTTCTAATCAAGGCATTGCAGTGGATTATAGGAAATCCTGCAGAAATGGCTTAATTTCTGTGTGGCCTATTTCCACATCTGTGAAATGGGGATAACATGACATCATGTTGTGAGGTGCTGAGCCACGAAGAGTTATTATGGGAGCTGCAGAAGTTGCTATAAATACCTGAAGAACGAGGGCATTCGGTGTTACACTAATGGAATACAAAGTCTAGAAAAGCCTTTGCATTTTAGAGATGAAAGCTTGAGATAACTACAGGAAGCTGAAAAAATTCCTCCCAGACCTTCATCCACAGCAACTGATGTTCCCCTGCAGACCAGGGCACGTTGATATGGTGGGAAGGCAGTATTTATTCTTTACAGGGATGGGGATCTGAGAGCCTTCAAGCTGGTGACTGGTTGAACTTCCCCTTCACAGGGAGAAGGTTATGGTTTCAAAAGTAAGCAGCAGGGCTTTTGAGCTCACTTTCAAGTTCAAATTAGGCCAGGTTTGGAGAGACCGCAGACCATTTTACTGCTCTTGGCTTTCTCCTGAAGTCAAGCTATGCCAAGCCCCCTTCACAGCACCCAAACGGTACAAAAAGGCTTTAGAAGAAATCCATCCCAGGCTTCCCATGCCAGCTCTAGCCCTTTCTTTACAGCAAGAAGGTGCTCAACCCGTGCATAGCTGTGACCTCCTGTTCCTTGGACCTACAGAGACTCTCCTGCAAGATCCAGCAGATGCAGATGTAGACAAAACAAATGCATGAATTTTAAGGAGAGGGGAGGTGAAAAGCTTTCCCCTGCACAGGTGGTGCGGCAAAGCTTGTCTGGAATCATGAACCTCCCTTTAGGTTAAAGAGTCTGTTTCTGTGGGCAGCTGCAGCTGGCAAGTCTCTGCAGCACAGCCCCAAGCCAGCAAGGCAGGAAAAAGCAGACTCAGACAGCAGCAGAGCTCCACCTGGTTGTACCTCCACTCCTGAAGGAACGGTCTTCAGCCTCTCCAGCTTTGCAAACCCCCAGTATTTCCCTCAAGGGGCTGCAGGAGGTTCGCTTTCCTTTAGTTACTCTTCCCAGACCTTTGGAAGGAGCCCATGGACACCTTCTCCACTTACCACAAGTGAAAAATGTTTCTGGAGGAGTTGAGCCTCCCGCAGATCTGAGGATCAAAAGGATTTTGAAGGGCTAATCCCCTTTCTCCTCCAGGGCAATCACCATCCCTGGGTAGGTTAATTTAGCAAAAAAAAGCAGCAAAGGAACTTCACGCAGTGTGGTTTTTCTTCCCCACGCTGTGCTGGTGGCTGTGATGAGAGGCAAGGAAGAAAGAAGTGGGGAAAGCTGTCAATAATCCTATCTCAGCATTGTTACCATCATCTGTCCTGGATATTACGTTGGCAGCAAAAGGGAGGTGCCTCAGGCAGAAAAATACCATGAAAAGTATTTTGCTACCCCCCCGACCTTGTCAAACAACATTTGTTCCTGGTGAGGTGTTCCATTTCTCCGACTCAGCTGTCTTCTCAATAAATGGATCTATGTCTTTCACTGGGTGCTTCTGCAGGTTAAAAATTGACTGAACACACTGATTTCATGAGCCCTCTGGAGCTGTAGCAGCTTTATCAAAGCTGCAATCAAACGTATTTATTGAGCCATATGTGTGAGAGAGATTAAGATGAATTGTAAGTCTCTACCCATTAATTGCAGAGTCTGCCCGACCATCCAGCGTGTGCCCGTCAGCGGGGCTGGAGAAATGAAGATCCTCAGAGCAGCCGTGGTTAAAGTGTGCTGGCCAAGGTCAGTTTGAAGCACGATCGTGGTGGAGCTGCCGCCCAGGTCTCACTCACATGAGAAACGTTCACTAGAAAGATGAGGACTCAGACCAGCGGGCAAAGCTGCTTCAGACTGGTGAAAATCAAGTGCCTCCAAGAATGAGGACAATATATACCCTAATGCACCTAAAACCCAGGGAAACCTCTACATTATAATCGCCAACATTCAACCTCCAGTGAAAGAATGTGAATACATTACTGGGGATGATAACTAAATTCATCATATGCACAGCCAGGAAAATTTCTCGTCTCTACCACATTAGAATCTGATTAAGCTCCATGCTCCAGCGACAGCCCCTGTGAAGGAGCCTCGCGGGTTTGTTGGGAGATGTTCTTACGTGGTACAAAATAGGGCACTTAACCTTGAGTGTCCCCCTTGTTTAGCTCAATTTTTAAATTACTTGCTTGGGCTTCTGTATTCCTGCTATTTACAGGCAAGAGAAATGAATACTAGTGTGGACTGTATAGCTTGTACTTACTAAAACAATTAGTTTGTACTATTTAGAAGGTTGTGGGCTTTTTAAAGGTACATGGACCTTGTAGACCTCTTAGTAGGATTTTTCAAGCGCCTGATCCTCTCCAGCCAAGCATCACTTTCTAGTTTCCCACCTATAGCATTTTACACCTAGTATTTCACCTGGAGCCACAGCGATATCCACTCTGGCACATACTCCAAGCTTCTTACTTGGCCATTGCCTTGGTCCTTCTGGGAACGCTCTGCTCTTTCCCACCTGCTGTTTGTCCCAGATCAGGACAACAGGAGAAGGGACATTTAGGCAGCGCAGACCCATCCTGTGCACAGGAACTTTGGTTGTGTCATCACACCTCTGGTGCATTTTTCAGAGGCATTGGGGGCTCGAGCCACTGGAAAAGTACGTTAAAGATTTCCATGTCATTCCTCTGGGCTTAATACTTATTAATTGGAGTATATTGCTATATAAAGGGTAATTTAACTGCAATATTGATTAATTAATGGTCAATCGGTGTTCATTAAGGTGAAGTGACCAACTCCAAACTGATAAAATGTGCTGTTTTATTCACTAGACAAGGTCACGGATGTTCATAAATCAGCAACAGTCAAGGAGGGACCCAAGTCCTATGTGGGTAAGTAAATCCAGAGCCACAGCCTGGGCAGAGATGAAGATTTAAGCCAGTCCCTAAGTATTATAACATCATCTTTGGGAAGAAAAACAATCAGGGGGAATAGACTTTTGTGCAAGTGGCTGTTACCGCATCTCTTATGTCATCTTCTGCAGTGTCTGGAGTTGGCCACTGCTGGAGACAGGGTGCAGGAGCCAGCTGGACCACAGCGTGGTACAGTTTGAGACCTCACATACTTGACAACAGCCAATCTCAAACACGTGCCTATAGTTAGGAAAGAGTCAGCTTTTAGAGACCTTGACTGCAGAGAGATTTCATTACAGCAGAACTGAAAAATGACCTCAGTAAGGGTCTCAGTTTAGTCTGTCCTGAACTCAGGAAGAACAGAGAGCAGGAGTATGCAAGGAACAGCCTCGCACTCCACAACGGAGGAAATGAAGAGTTTGGAGCAAAAAGCCTCCACACTCCAGGGAGGTTCAGGTCCAAGTCCACACTATCCAGCTTTACACTTCACCCTTGTTTGTGTTATCTCATTTCACTTGGCACCGCTGTTATGTTCTTCAAGAACCAGACGTGAAAACCTATTGGGTTTGCCTCTAACACTCTGGGAACTGGAATTTGACTGAGTCATGTCTAAGCTCCACCAAACACTTCAGGCACCACTGTTTTGCATTTGATTATTAAAGTTTCGCCCAGTTCTCACCTTCAAGCCATGGATCTAAACCTCACCCCTGGCCAACCACTTATAACATGGTACCACACCTTGAGGAGCCTCTCCTTCAGGAAACATCCATTTCTACTTATTTACAGAAACTCCACCATCTTACTGTTACAAAGCCAAAGCAGAACCAGCCCCACCTGGCTACAGCTCCAGTGTTTTGGTTAAAACACTTCTCAAAGCCTGTGTGGGGGTCATGGGGGCTTTGAGGCCACCCCGGCTGCTGCTGGCCAGCAGCAGGACACTGGCCCCAAACCGCCCTGCTTCCAACCCAGCCCCTTCTCACACACCTTGATATAGGCTCAAAATCCTACAGCAGTCTATTTAAATGCCATTTTAAACTTCCAGCACACGCGTGTTTCCTCTTATTTCATCAAAGCCCCGATTTTCTTTTCAGTGACACAATTTGTCAACACATGCAGTTTATAACAGGGAAAAAAAAAAAAAGAGGTTGATCAAAGAATAGCAGGTAACTCTTATTTACTACGTGATAGCAAGCTAAATTGCTGCTACGGCTTTGTATTAGCAGCTCCGCATTTAGCGCTGTTATCAGCATTTCAGCTGCAACATGCTCTTCAACTTCAGATAGGCAATTTAACAACCAGGGAAGAGGGGGGAGATGCCCCCTCCTCCGACAGGCAAAGCTCAGTGCCCATGTTAGGATGCAGAAAGTGTTACTTACAGCTAGCAATAAGCCCCGGATTTGCGCCTGATGTGGGAAGACGGGGAGCAGAGCACGGCTGTTGAACCGCGAGATAACGGAGCAGGGCTGTAGGGACCCAAAGGCAGCAGAAATGGTTGAAAATATAGAGCCAAGCAGCAGCTGGCAGTGGCTGTTGGATTTGAGATTCAGAATTCTAATTGGCGGTAAACCCTCTGTAATTCGGATTTATCAGTTCAATGATATACCAGAATAAAGCTGTATCATTTCCATATGGTTTAGCCTTCTTTAAGAAAAGACCAGACATTAAAAGAATTCTTCACAGACTTTACCAACTCCATCTCACTTCCTAGCAGCACCAACACCTCTGGGTTTCAGTCTTGCCAGGAGGTCAGAGAGTATCTTCTCCATTCAACCTGGACACACAGCACCTATAATTCTAACCATTCCTGTCACTTATGGTTGTGCTGCTTTTTTTCCACAGAGAATTCATAATTGCCACAAATTTGGAACAGTTTGCCCAGGAAGGTCATGGATGCTCCATCACTGGAGGTGTTCAAGGCCAGGTTGGATGGGGCTTGTCTGAACACCACACATCCCACTTGAACAGCCTTCCCATACCCCAAAAAGCTGCATGTCATACTCTACGTGGCATTAGTAAACCTCATCTATCTACCCCCAAAAGTAGGTATTTCACTTCTCAGCTAGAAGGCAGCCCTGGACACCACCATATCTCCAGCACAAATTCCCAGTCCTGGGGAAGAGTCTCATTTTACTAAGTTCTTTAACCCCTTCCATGAGTCATCTTACCAACTTAATTTAAAACAGATAGACTTGAGGTTTAAGTCTTTACAGGGACATGGAGGCAAGAGCCCAGCCTGGTAACACACCCAGCAAAGCCCTCAGTACCTGAGCGAGGTGAGCAGAGCAGATTCACGGGTCACAGCCAGGTTCAGCCAGGAGCCCACATCACCAGAGAATTTCATGAGTATAAGACAGGCCTGAGGACAAGCCACAAAGGCCCCAGGTCAAAGTCATATCCAGTGAGGGTATAATCAAGATCAGACACCATCCAGCACTTCCTAGGCAGGTCCAGCACAACATCAGGGCTGGTACCAAGGCAGAAAGCTCATGAATCTGAGCATGATTAAGGGGGTCTGTGGCCAGCACAGGCATTGCCATGGCTGAGCTGAAGACCAACACCACTCCAACACAGCTTAAAGAAGGACTGATGGTCCTGGGTTGAGCTTAAATAGGCTCCTGGGCAGAAGGTGTGGGTGAGTCCCCAGCTGAGGCTGCTTAGGGTCAATAACTCCCATTAGTATCTTCACCTGCCTCTGGAGCTTGCTGCAGTGAAGACTCACTTTCCTTAACAGTAAAGTCTATATGACAGCACCTATACCTGTATCTATCCCATGCTTCAGCTGATACTACATCCAGCCTGGTCAGGATTAGCAACGTCTTGCGAGACTCTGCTTCTAGTTTTCTATATGAACTGTAAATAATGCCCAACAGTTAAGATCTCTGAAGGAAACACGCTGTGAGATGAGGCCACCTCCTCGCTTACGGCTACATCAAAGGCAAAGCTGCTTCCTTCAAAGGCAGACGGGAGACTCTTTTGGGAGAAACCCACACCCCAACTCCTAAGCATATGTGAAAGGGAGGGTTTTTCAACTTGCGACTTAAGTGACTTGAAACAAATCAGATGTTGAACCATATGGCTTTGGGGCGTTTTGAGACTGTAAACAATTTTTTTTCATTCCAGATAAAGCTCAGGATGCGGCAGCTGTGTGTTCCAGAGCTGCAGGCCAGGGGAGAGGTGGGTGGAGTTGGACAGGAGGTGATGCTTTAAGGATATATAGGGTGATAAAACCACAAAAGGTGATTGAATGTTGCTGGGCCTGGCATGACAGCAGCTTTGGGGACACATCACATAAGGGTTGAAGGGTAAAATCCGCCCCGCTGGCTGAGCAGCAGACTGAGGGTAATAGCTGAACTCTACAGAAGACAGCAAACTGACCTTGCTCTTGGCTTTAGTCCAGCTGAGCAGCCCAGGCAGGTTAGAGGTCTCAGACCACACATTATATCTGGTGCAAGTGCCCATTAGTCGCTCTGCAGGACTCCAGAGGGCCGCATTTCAACTTATAAGCGCTGTATTGGTCACTTATCTCTCCGCTTACCTCTCATTTTTTCTACCATGCCCATCTTTTCTCCCCTCTACTATAATAGAATCTTAGAATGGTGTGGGTTGGAAAGGATCTCAAAGATCATCTCGTTCCAACCCCCCTGCCATGGCAGGGACACCTCGCACTAGACCAGGTTGCTCAAGGCCCCGTCCAACCTGGCCTTGAACACCTCCAGGGATGGAGCATCCACAACTTCTCTGGGTAACCTGTGCCAGTGTCTCACCACCCTCAGAGTGAAGCCTATTATCAAGCCTATTTCAAAAACAACATGATTGTCTATTCTTCACAGTCCCACTCATTTTCCATTCCATGCTTCCAGTAGTCTTGATTAGGAAGGTTTGTAACAGAGCAGCCAAGAACTACAGACTTCCAAAAAAAAGGAAACAAAAAGGCTGTGTACCCTTACCAAAGCCATCAAATTCAATGGAGTGACAACAGAACTTAAGGATGAGTGACAAAGGTTGGAAGGAGAGGATGTTGCTTATCACAAACCAAACACTGATGGTTGGACCAATGGTCCTTGATGTCCCTTCCAACCTGGTATGCTATAATTCCATGGCCTAGTGGTCATGGTAGTTTTGGGTTGACAGATGGACTTGATGATCTTAGAGGTCTTTTCCAACCGTAATGATTCTATGATTCTGGGCTCCAGTAGAAGAAAACTATCAGCACCAAGCAACTTCTCAAAGAGGCAGAGGGAGATCAAATGTGGTAGCTTTCATTCTATGTAGAATAAAAGCAAAGAATCTTTCTGCACTGTAAAATAACGTCCATATTTTGACCAGAAATGACCTCTCTACTAACTGTAGAGGAATTTTATGATATCCAGTCATCAAAAAGCAGAATAAAAAAGTGATTGCTGTAATTAAGCATGACCACAAGTTTGCTGTTAAGGAAAGAAATGCCCACAATGGGTGTTCCCACACCGCTGACGTGCATAGGTAATGAAACTGGAGTGAGATTATTCACAGTTTTCTGGGAAGTGTAAAGGGGCCCAATCCAGCAGTCCACATCTTTGTTCTCATAAGTACAACTGCCCGTACATCTTACCCAAAAACATAATATCTTTTGTCCAAAATGTCACACTTTTGGCTGCTTAAGGAGCAACGGAAGCCAATAAAAATGATCTCTAAGTTGCCGCCTTCTGCTGCATTCTGTGTTAATTCTTGTCATGGCCTTTCCAACGAGCGCAGTGGGGATGTGCTCGTTAATCCCCATCAGCTCAACCAGCCTCACTGAGTTACGGTGAAATCTCAATCGCGTGTCGCACTGAAAGCAGCACTCCAGGACGTTTGACAGAAAAATCAGACATAAGGAAGCTGTACTGTAAATATTTGAAGAAGGACAAGACGGAAGTATAGTTAATGGTGTACTCTGGTAATAGATCAGCCTATAGTCTACGTTATTTTGGCAAGAGAATTTCTTCTCTCCACTTGGCCTGTTACCTTTTAAAATGAAATTAAAGCACATTGACATGACTTATTCTTGACAAATCTGTATTCTCTGTTGCTCATCTTCTTATTCTCCAGCTTTGTGATTATTTGCTCCAGCATTTTTCTGGATTTTGAGGGAAAGCTGGCTGTTGTACAATTCTCCTGCTCTTTTTCCTTTCCCTTTTCCCACCTTCTAGAGATAAGCAATACATCAGTGTTCTGGTATCACCCCGGCCCGTCCATGAATTCAGAGATACCATTAATAGTTCTGAGATTACTAAAGCCAGTTCTTCAAGTACTGCAGGATTAAGTCAGCCCCAGCCAATTAAAAACCCTCTAACTTATCTAAGTACTCTTTAACCTGGTTTTCCCCTGGTCTATGCTGAAATATTTCTTTTTGTTAGCATTAATTGTGGTAAACATTTGTTCCCTGTTTACTTTTTACTGAAGACTGGTGAAAAAAGGCATTAACTCCTTATTTTCATTGATCAGAAGCTTTTCCTCTCTACAAAGTAATCGATGCATCTTTTATTTGCTCTTCCTCCCAGTATTAATGGGCTTAAGAATTCTCTCTTCTCATCCCTGATGTTTCTTGCTAGCTGCATTTTGTTTTCCACCTTTTCCATTTTGACTGTTCCCTTACGTATTTGAGCTATTCCATTACAATCATCTTCAGTAATCTTACAAATTACAGTTCTTCCCTCTGGTGCTGATAAAGAATTTATGATTTAGTAAGTCAATTGCCTCTCCTATACTCTCTCTGCCCTGGGATAGCGCATTTCTGCATTTCTCTCCAATGAAAATCTGTCAGTTCACTGAAATCAGGCATTTTGAAGGCCAGTCTCCCTTTCCAACAACCATGAATGGCATTGTCTCATTGGCAGTGCCACCACATTGTCTTCTACCTTCACATTTCCAGCTCCTGAAAGGATAAGATGCCCAAGAGTCTCCCCTCTAATTCTTTTGCTCATCTTCCAGATCCAAAAATTGTCTAAGAGTCTTGGAGAAGGCTCTTAGAAGAGTTGGTGTCATCCTTTAACAGCCTCAACCTCCTCTGATGGTTTCTTTGGTCTTTGGATGATTCATCTATGACTGACAAAAGGCATCAACCATCTGACCTTGCTGGCTCTGTAGCACACTCAGTTTCCTGTATTTGATGGGTAAGCAGCCCACTCTCCTTGTTACGTAATTTTGTTATTAATAACCCTTTTCTCCCTGGTTTTTCAGCCCTTCTCCAACTTTCTGTGGGCCACTGTAGTGTCCTTGACTAATTTTTTTTTTTCTTCTGATGTTGGCAAGTCTGAATCTAAAGTTTTGTTGGGTTTTTTTGTTGTTCTTCGTTCAATTTTGTGGGGCTTTTTTTTGTTGTTGTTTGTTTTGGGTTTTTTTGTAGTATCAGCTTCATTACTAGAAAACAGCTCATGAAACAACCTTGGCCATGGGGGTCGGAACTCTCTTGGCGATATCACCCAAAGAGCTGTGCGGGTTTATGGCCATGCTGTGGGGCTTACAAAGCTCCAGAGATAGGCAGAAGTGGCCACACAGCACTTTGCACGGCTTTGCAGCTGGGGCTGTGGTGTGAGATAAGAGTTTCCAGACTGTGCTATCTGTCTAACTGGCTAAAACTTGTATAAGGTTTCCAGAATTCAGTCTGAATTTGCAGCTCCCTGGCTATCCATCATTTTTTCCAAGGGTCATGAAGAAGATATCACTGAGCTGGCGATGCTGATCCTAGGATGCATCAGGGATTTCACTATACCAGGAACTCGGCTATAATTCCGCTTTACACATCTGGAGCAATGGAAATGGCCTTAATCGAGGCTATAAACTAGCTGATGATGACATTTTCTGCCCGTTCTGTGTATCGCAGAGGATACGCACGCACTAAAAAGTCTTAAATCACTTCTGAGCTGGGACATAAAATCAATCTATTTAAATATGTTGTTTAAGAGTAAAAGGCTCATTGAAAACTGCCTGCTGCTTTGAGGAGTAGGGACTTGACGGTGTGCGTAGACAGATCCTCCACAAAGTTTCTTCCCATAGGTTTTGTTCGAGATGCTTCTGTACCAAAGCTGCGAGCGGCCAGTTCCCCTCACTGCATCATTTTCTAGAGGCTTGTGTCAGCAGCAGGTTTCAGTCAGGCTAAAGATCAAAGGCTTTGATCTTCCATTCATCTCAACTTAACTAAAAGGAAGCCACATCTGGAGAATTTATCTAATTCTGCGAGCTATAAATATGTATGGTTTGGGTACTACGTAATTAATCAAAAGCCTGAAACAGAATACATGTGCTAACCTGCAAAGATGTTGGATTGCAAAGTAGAGGGACTGGTGAAATATCTTCTGATGCGTATTTCTGTGCGTAACTAAACCACCCCGCGTTTCAGCGCTTTGTTTGAAGCGAACTCAGTACCGAGGACTCAAGCCTTGCAATGTCCTTCAGAATTAAGTCAATTATTTCTAAGCACATACAAGTTTCCTCCAGGGGAACAACCCAGAGCTTTCTTTGCAGGATTTTGAATCAGGCCACTCTGAAGACAAGGGCCTCGGTATAAAACTTGGATCTAGGTCTGGGTTTGAGTCCTGAATTTTTCATTCTCAAAATCAGGATGGCTGGATCCCATCTCTGATTCTTCCCATTTTACTCCAAATCAGCCATAAACAGCACCAAGTTTAATCTCATCACGGCAGCGCTTTTAAAGTATGTAATCAGGCTCCAGTGGTGACACCCTACGTTAGCCTCCTAAATACAACTGATTTGTGCACAGAGATGCCGAGACAATCGGAACTGCTGATTAGCTGAATACGCTGCTCATGGGGTTATTTTTATGCTTGTGTGCTTCTGCTGCAGGTTTTTCAAGAGTATGTCGTTGCCGCGTTTGAAGGCTGTACCTAAAAGGCGGTGGCATGTCTACAGCCGTTGAAATGGCCAAAGAAAGACCTTCAGGGATTAATGGTCATCTGTTGGGGCCCAGTCCCAAAATTTCCAAAGACTGGAAAAATTAATCATGAGGATTTCCCAGAAGATACTCCCAAAACAAACGAGCATTGTGCTCAGAACCTTCCTGTGCTGCCGGCTCTTGCAGGGCACAAATCTCTGTGTGTTCTTCACCTGCCAGACCCAGAACACAACTGAAAAAAAAAAAAAAAAAGCTCAGAAAAATACTTTTCTTTGTAGTCATGGCCATCAATAGACTCATTTCTCTGTTTTAAAACTCCTTTTCCACAAGAAGGGGGGAAATAACTGTCATGAAAGGCAAATACTGAAGAGCCGGCCAGGACAGCTCTCAGTTTCCCAGCAACGTGGACATTGATCATTACTATTATGATTTTACCTTTAGAAGAATCTCCTGTCCATGGGTAATTTTACATCATGGACTTTATTAATATTAATTAAATCTCACAACTCGTGTGGTGTAGCTAAGACATACGGTTTTGAGGCAACAACAGAAAAGTGGCATGGTTGTGAAAGGCACAAATCATAGAATCACAGGATGGGTTGGGTTGGAAGGGACCTCAAAGATCATCTAGTTCCATCCCCCTGCCGTGGCAGGGACACCTCCCACTAAACTGGGCTGCTCAAGGCCCGTAGAAGTTTGTTTCCTGAGAGCTGGACTGCATTTCAACAGCCCGGCAAAACCTCACATCAGTTTCAAAGACACACTTTACTACGGAGCGATTTATGCCACAAAAAACACACTGGGGAAGTAGACTTTTCTATAAAATCTTTCAGATCATCATTGTAGCAGAGGATGTGAGAGAAAAGGCAAGCTCAAAGTTTCACATTGTCTCCCCCATGGAGAAGAATCCATTACTGTCCATCACACGCCGTGCAGGTGGATGGAAAAGGAGGGTGAGCTCCTGCTGGACTGGGACACGGGAGTCCAGACGGGGAAGGAAGATGGCACATTCTTTGGTGTTATGGTGTACAGAGCCAGCAGTACTGTCCCAAAAGCACAAAGTACCTCAAGATTTTCATAATAAAGATAGAGCTGATTAGTCATGAAGAAACAATTTTAAAAGTTTGGCCATTTACCTGAAGCCTCATATCAACACATTAATCAGGAGAAGAGCAAGGGATGGACCCAAGAGTGAAGGAAATGGACAGTGCCAAGACCAGTTCTATGAAGATAAATCATCAGAGAGGAAGAGGATGAATATTAACTTAGTAATGAATATTAACTTGTGTGTGTGTGCGCTCTTTAGAGACTTGAGATAAATCCCGTTTGGGGTTCATCTACCAGTCCTGTGCAGTGCTGAGGAACTTGCTCCTGAAATTCAGAGCTGAAATCAGAAACTCAGTGGGCATACATAGGAGAACCTACAGATATATGCAGATAGATAGATATAAAGCTTTACACTTCAGAGAGGTGACAAGTAATGGCTGTAATAGCTTTAAATTGCTTAAACTTTTTAGTGAAGTAGACTGCAAATACGAGGTGAGGGAAATGGGCTGGACAAGGATTAATTCCTCTGGACCAAAAGGTCTGAGTAAGATGACTGAAAGTAAGGGTTTGAGCTAGAGACCCTGAAAAGACACTGGAACAGCACAAGACCTGGGAGATTTCCCTCCTCCAGGTATGGCTGAGTGTGACTATTCTTTCCACTGCAGCCGAGGTGACAATCTCCTGCCTGCACTGTTGCTGTAAGCATGGTGGCTCGTTCCCGTTTTGCAGATGCATTTATTTCTCCCCGCCATGAACAATTTTCTGCCATCAGCACCCTGCCTCTCACATGGCTTTTGGCCAGGCCCTGGAAGACTCAGCACTTGATGCTTGTGAACGGACGCACAATGCGCAAGAAGCCACCCGCCGTACGACCTGCCGTCCTTCTCCAGCCACCACCGGACCTCTCGCCTTCTGTTTGGTGGCCCTTCAGCACACAGCCTCTCCCTGCTTCCTGCACTGTGGCAGGGGGTGATTTTTTCTTCTCAGGCCCCTTCCTTTCCTCCTCCTGCATGGGCGTTGCTGCCCGTTCGCTACAGCAGTACTGGATACCAGCACCGTGAGTAAAAGCTGGGAGACTACCAACAGAGGAAATGCTTTGAAAATGAGATCTCCTACTTCTGTGCAGAGGAACAGGCTATTTTAGGACCAGATTGTGTTGGAGATACGGCCTGGGATGGGATTGCTGCAGCTGCTAAAGGAAACACTGTTGTATTCAAAGCTTCCCAATAAGCAAGGCAATAGACATGACGTAAAGAAACCCTCCAGGCTCATCGGTTCCTCTCCTCCCTCTCTGGCATGGCTCAGAAGCGGCAGGCAGGGGTGTTCCCGGCCACAGAGACCACCACTGGTTTACCTCAATGTAGAAGAGGAACCCCACCATTCACACCTTCCAAGAAGAAAGATTTCCACACAGGCTCCTGACTAGAGCAGAAAGAAAGGGTTGTCCTGTTGTCAGTCTGAAGACAGCACGAAGGAGCGTGGTAACAGATTCCAGCAGTCCTGGGCATGTTTAGCAGCATTGCTAAGAAAAATTAAATCCTGAGCATCTCCCAAGGAAAATCACACCCCCTTGCCTGAGATTCGCTGGTTCCCCCTCCAGCTGCAGCTCTTCAGCCATTTAAACGATGTCCAATAATTAAACATTCTATGAAAGCAGCAACAGTGTGTGTCAAAGTTCTGCTGGGTTTCACCAGAGTTGCATCAGTTCATACATTCTCTCATAAGCAGTCTGTTGGGACTGACATTTGTCCTCACCTCTATCTTCAATACCTAGGTTCATCTGCTGAGGCAGCATCCTTTAGCACGCAGTGCCCAAAAGCAATCCCAGTAGCCTTGGTGTATTCTTCTCCAAACAACATCTCCATGCTGCAAGCAGGAGAAGCTGCCAGCCGCGCCGCAGAGCCCTGCAGACCTTTGTCTGTCATTGTGCTGAATGGTTGCTCTGAGAGTTACCTAGATTTATTACCTTTCAATGTAACTTGAGAAGAGCATTGCTGTCTCTATTCTTACAGAGATTTACAGCTCATTCTGCCTAGAAATGGGGCTTTTTTTCCTTTTTAATTGAGCGATCTGTCTTTTGAGGAAATATTTTATTTTGTACTGTATGTTTCAAGGTCTTTGACTGTGTCACTTCCACTTTATTTAGCTACCCTGTCACACCAGGCGTGTGTACTCCCTGTTCTACTATCCATGGCAACCTTCATGGCTCATACATTTCTTTTTCCTTTCGCACATCTCCATGATTCTTCCAAACTGACTCTTGAGACTGGAATGTGGCCCTAAATTAGGACTTCTCTACATGGAAGACTTTCCCAGAGGTTTCGGGATAACTCCTCTCTGTGGAAGCCTTGCTGCGGCATACGTGTGCTCAGCTGGGAGTTACAGCAGTGAGCTGTCGTAGTTCACTGCGCCTTTGTGCCGTGATAAATTAGAACAAGCACTAACTCAGAAAAAGTCCTTGGCCATTATTGGAGAAAGGTCAGTTAAGAACTGCGTTCACTGTGTGACTGCATCCAAAAAGCAAACATATATGAGGCTATATAAAGGACGGGATGGAGGGTTATGTAATTCAGTTACACAATGTGTGTGATTGCTGTCATCAGAAGACTGTCTTCAGTGCCTGTTACTGTTTCAAAAATAAATAACAGGACTGGGGAGTTCAGGGACAAGCAGCATTCTTGTAGCGATTAACAAAACCAAAAGACAGATTTGGAGCCATTTATCTGGGAAGGCTAAGATGTGATAAATCAAATAATGAGCACTCTAGGACATGTGGATTAAGAATGCCTGTTTCCCCGTTCATGTAATGAAAGAGCCAAGTGTCACTCAAAGACATGAGAAATAACAAATTAAAATTGTATAGCAGAAGCACTTCTCTACATAACTACAAACCACAGAGCTCTGGAATTTACTTAAAACTTAAAATGTGAGAAATCTGGATGCGGTAACAGGAACAAACATAGTTGCAACACTGAAAGCTAAAAAACCAGAAGGGAGATAAATGCTTTGGTAGCTATTATATATAGGGATTGATATTAAACCATCATGGAAAAAGAGATATCAGGGCTTGTTTCTACCCTCTGCTGACATCTCCATTACTAAAGTCTCTCAGAAACAAGCTATCCCACCAAATGGCCATGCATCCAACGGGACAGTGATGTCTGTGTTTGTATGGAACAATAACAGCACTGAAGGCAAAGGAGCTGCCTCTTATTGCCAGAAAAACGTCTGCCTGTTGTGCCAGTGCTGATACTTAGCATGGCTGCACACACTGGAGCCACTGTTCAGAAACAACGTTCAAAGATGCCTGTTCAGCCAGTGAAAAATATTATGTCTGGAAGAGCTCAGATTTGGTGAACTTTCATCAGATGTGAATTCCAGCTCTGGTTGCCCTGGAAACACTGGGATGCTGAAGATACCTCATCTCAGGCAGCTTTGTCCGAGGGGTTTGCTCGGCACCAGGAGCCTTGGTCACCAACAGCACCAACAAGAGCATCAGTTTCACCCAGCAACTGCAGGGCAGGTCACATTGCTCCTTCCTGGAATTAATACAGTTTCACATCCAGCCTAGACCTTTTGAGCTGAGTTTTCTTAGTTCAAATGCACATCTGTGCCATATGGCAGCTACTCCTGGCTTTGAGGTACTCATTCCCCCATGTGGGTGCAGCCACCTCGTCTCTCATTTGCCCTGACAAAGCGGCAGAGGGAGCTCAGACAGTTCAAACATATCCTAGAAGAAAGTGAACAGACATCTGGCCACTGTATCACAGTTTGCCACCAAACACGCAGCTCTTCTCCAGTTGCATTGCGAGATGGAGCCAGACCAACTATTCTTCTCGGCTTCATTACCGGTTTTCCACTGATCTTCTCATCTGTCTGGCCTCTGTGCTGCATGAAGCTGAGAAACTGCGGCGTTTATGGTTTTCATTAGGAGTTGCAAGTGCTCAGTGCCTCTCAGAGTAGAACCCTATTTTATTCTGCTGTAAAGGACGGTCTTTGGTGGCCAAGTTTCTCCCTCAATCCCAAGGTTTTACAAAACTCTAATAAACTTGCAGCCAGGATCTATATCCCCAGATTACCGGGCATTCTAGGAGTTGATCATAGAATCATTTAGGTTGGGAAAGACCCTTAAGATCATTGAGTCCAACTGTAAAGCTAACAGTGCCAAGTCCACCACTAAACCATGTCGCTAAGCACCACATCTACATGGCTTTTAAGTACCTTCAGGGATGGCACTCCACCACTTCCCTGGGCAGCCTGTTCCAGTGCTTTACAACCCTTCTGGTGAAGAATTTTTTCTTAATACTCAACCTAAACCACCCCCGGTGCAACATGAGGCCTTTTTCTCTTGTCCTATTGCTTGTTACTTGGGAGAAGAGACCAACACTCACCTCGCTACAGCCTCCTTTCAGGTAATAATAGAGAGTGAGAAGGTCTCCCCTGAGCCTCCTTTTCTCCAGGCTCAACAACCCCAGGTCTCTCACCTGCTCCTCATAAGACTTGTCCTCTGGACCTTTCACCAGCTTCGTTGCTCTTTGGACATGCTCCAGCACCTCAATGTCTTTCCTGTAGAAAGCACTAAGTACTTCACCCTTTTCCTCATCCTTTTTTTCCCCCCACAGCCAATAAAGGATGGAGATTCTCCTTAGCCCTCCTTTTGTTGCCAATATATTTACAGAAACTTTTTTTTTTTGTCTTTTACGGCAGTAGCCAGATTCAGTTCTCATTGGGCTTTGGCCCTTCTAATTTTCTCCCTGCATAACCTCACAACATCTTTGTAGTCCTCCTGAGTTTCTTGCCCCTTAATCCAATGGTCAAACTTTTTTTTCCTGGGTTCCAGCCAAAGCTCTCTGTCCAGCCAGTCCAGTCATCTTCCCTCTTGGATCGTCTTTCGGCACCTGGGGATGGCCTGCTCCTGCACTTTTAAGAGTTCCTTCTCGAAGAATGTCCAGCCTTGCTGGACTCCTTTGCTGTTCAAGATTGCCTCCCAAGAGATGCAGTCAATCAGGACCATAAACAGGCCAAAGCTGCCCTCCAAAAGTCCAAGGTATCATTTCTGCTAATCTGCCTCCTGACTTCTATGAGAATCAACAACTCTAGCATTTCATAATCACTGCGCCCAAGATGGCCTCCAACCATCACATCATCCACAAGTCCTTCTCTGTTCGCAAACAACAGGTCCAGCAAGGTGCCTTCCCTAGTTGGCTCCCTCAACCAGCTCTGTCAGGAAGGTCTTTTCCACACACTCCAGGAGCCTCCTAGACCTTTTCCTCTCTGCCATAATGTATTTCCAGCAGACATTAGATAAGTTGAATTCCCTCATGAGAACACAGGCTAGTGATTGCAAGACTTCTCCTAGCTGCTTCTAGAATATTTTGTCTGCCTCTTCATCCTGGTTGGGTGCTCTATAACAGATTCCCACCATGATATCTGTCCTGAAGTCTCTCTTGACCGCCCTTGGACTTATTGCAACTTCATCGCTGTCTACATGAAAAATAAATAATGGATAATATTCCAAGAGCTGTACCAGAGTAGGATGTTTTCTCCTCACATCTTTAACCTGGGCCCAGGGTAGGCAGCAGACTTCCCTAAGAAGTGGGTCCAGTCAGGATATTTGGCCTTCAGTTCCCTTCAGAACAGTCTCCTCCCGGTGGGTCCATCCACTCCCTTCAGGTTCCCCAGGGCAGGAACCCCACCGTGCCCCAAGCCCTTGGCTGCTGGTCCTGCTGGCACCGGAGCTGCTCCCCTCGGTGACTGGGTTCAATGTCTTCACAGCAGGGCACTCAGCAGCTAGGATAGTTAACTCATGGGCACACCTCAGAACATCATCACAAGGACTGACATGCGCTTGTTTTTTTAAAAGAAGCAAGTAGTTAATGACTACCGTAATAAATTGTGATCGTTACTGTTCTCTCTGGAGTGCCTTCCACTTAAGAATCGCCACAAGCTTTTTCTGCACTGGTTTAACTGGTGGCCCTGTTCTGTGAGGTACGAGGTATCTATGACCATAGGCAAGTCACTTAGCAGCCCTTTAACTTCTGCTTTAGTAGAATGAGGTTAATAAGAACGTCTTGTTTCACTGGCAGGAAGATACTATTCCAGATTATGGGATGTTCCATTTAAAAGAAGCTGGAGACCATGTCAGTAAAGAGACCCGTGGAGGAAACAGAGGTAGAGGCACCAGAGCTAGAAGCTTAACTGTGCTCCAGACTTGCTGTCAGACCACAGTGGTGGCATACCAGCTTGAGGCAACACAGAGTCAGCTTTGGAAACTGGCTGTGGGTGAGGTTTCTGGTAAATGCGTTCAGGTTAAGTAGCCATAAGGACTAAACACAAGCTTTGGTTTAGTTTTTTGTTTTCTCAAGCTATCCAACCCAAAATGGAGTTCCCAGTTGTTTCCTTAGTAGCCAGTCTATATGCCAGGACCATATTTAATATTGTTATGAGGTAAACAACTCAGGATTAAAACAGTTTCCAACAGTAGCCCTTGTCTACCTGATTTAGGGAAGAAAGCCACAGGATTTCCTCCTTTTCTACTAATTCTTTTACATGTGTGGGAGGAAGTGTCTGTGGACTAGAAATCATGAAACTATCAGCTCTGCTCTGGATGTATTGTCTGGGTAGAGAAAGAAGCAACTACAGTTAAGGGAATGGTATGAAAAATAAGTGCTACTGAGTATTTCTTTCCTATTTTAATCAATGTTAGATGTAACAGTGGAAAAGTTAGTGTTTCTATTTCATATCTAAGTTAATAACTCTGCAAAGTATGAAGTTCTTTTGAGGTAAAAGCATTGATAGGGAGCAGGTTTCACATTCAGAATGAATGGTTAAGAAGAGTTTCGTTTGCAGACAAATATTCATGCTTGATCTTCCATGCCCTTGAATATGGAATGAATGCAAACAGCATCACATTACTTCTCCAACTAGGTGGCAATAACAGCCCTAATGTTGAATCGATTCACAGAAAAAAACCCTGTGAATAGCTGCTAAGGAAATCAATATGAGAAAATAGTGAACTGAACATCCATTCTGCAAATAGTCAGAAAAAGAAAAAATAGATTGTGACTGTCCTGGTGTTGGTATCGCTGAAAAGTCTGAGCCTAAAAGCCAGTTGGGTGCCCAGTTCCCATCTAGATTAACAAATTAATTGAGAACCAAGTGGGGGGATTGTAGAGAAAGAAACAAAGGGAAGAAACTGCAAGAAAAGAAGGGTAATGGAGGGAAGCTGGGCAGTTAGAGATAAGCAGTAGCAGGGATAGGTGAGGGGAGAAGAGTGTCAAGGAACTGTTCAAAAGAGGAAAGAGTAGAAAGAGGAAGTGGGATGGTGTTAAAGGCAGCAGGTAGAGAAAAATATCTTTTTTTCTTTCTGATACAAGAGAGGAGTACCAGCAGGGAGTACCCCATAAGAGAAAAACTGCCAGATGGAGAAGACAAGAACTCTGAGAAGAGTTCTTGTCTCTCTCTGGAGAGAGAAAGACACCAGAAATAGAGCCAGATGTGACCACTGGATTTGACGTCCTGTATAGCACAGCCCTTAAATTTCCCTCTGCTGCCCTCTCCCTTTTTCACAAATGGCAGATTTCCCTGAAGTGATCCAGTCTTAAAGACTCCAAGAGTTGGAGAATGATCTTGGATAGCGGTGATCATGTCCATGATAGAGGAAGGATTCCAGGGACAGCACAACCAAAAGAGGACAGGAGGGAGATGGCTGTAAGGAGTGAGAGTACCCAGACGTTATGGGAGGGGAGGGTCAGAAAAGAAAGAAGTGTTAAAGATGAGGAAGAGAAACAGAGTGTAAATAAATCTTTATGCTGGTGAGAGGAGGGGAGGAATGGGGTGGAGAAGGAGAGAAGGAATGTGGATAAGGATGACATCAGAAAAACTGTCTGTGCATTGATGCTGACACAGCAACCAGTTTGCCCAGGCTAGAAATAGATAACAGATACCATCCTTTGGGAGCTCTGTTCATCAAGCCCTTTAGTATAACCCTAGAAACCACCACTCTCTCCTTGCCCTTAATTTGTTTTAAAGGAATACTTTTCAGCACTTTAAGCAAGTGCTAAGCTGCAGGTAACCTTGTTTGCAATCTGCAGTTTGTTACAAGTTCAGCGGAGGCAAGGGCAGCACTTGTGTGCAGGGTAAATTGTTGAGCAGATGTGTTTAGTCTGAGCCTTGTCTCTGCC
Source organism: Coracias cyanogaster (assembly GCA_033124195.1). NCBI lineage: Eukaryota > Metazoa > Chordata > Aves > Coraciiformes > Coraciidae > Coracias > Coracias cyanogaster. The sequence goes on along the minus strand of JAVSBS010001083.1, from coordinate 41,273 downwards.
AGCCGCTTAGAGGTGCCACCTAATCCTGATCAGTCGGCACTTACTGGGGTTTCTTGCTCTGCAGCTCTACTGTCAGTGGTGATAACCATCAAAACGGGAAAACCCCCAGGTTTTGGCTACACAAAAAGCACAAAGTTAAACACAGTGTCACTGGGAAAAACAAGGGGCAGGATAAGATGAGGCAGGAACAAGAGAAGTGAACCTTGAGGAGGTAGTTACCAAACCCATCAGTTGCCACCAAGTTGCCAGATAGTCCCACTCCCGTGTTTCATACTCACCAAAATGTCACTCAATGAAGGTGAAGATTTTCAGTGCTCCACTTCTTCTCTCTGACCTGCCAACTGTTCACTGCCAGGAGGCCTGCAGACCCAGGACTGTGTCCCTCTTCCTGAGAGCATGGACCACACGCTCAATACTGTAGCTGGGCTAGGAAAGAAAAATGGAGTGGGATGAGCAATAAAGTTAAGAGATTCATATCTGAAAACACAGGCAAGCCCATCTCCGCTGGATTTGGTGCTGTAATCATAGATACAGTGACCTAATCATATACACAGTGCACTGTGACTCCAGGCAGAAACCTAACACCCTTCTCAGCCCTTCTGGTTCCACTGTTGCTCCCCAAGCAGCACCTTTAAACACTGCAAAGAGGCCCAACGGGGTGTCAGAAGGAACAGAGGCAGCTCCCACATACTCAGAGATGCAGCTTTGAGCCAGTCACATGGGAAACGTCCTTCAACAGAATTTCTAGCAAAGCTGTGGCTCAGCAGTACAACTCCTTATCTATAACCTCTACTTTCACCTGGCAAAGAAGAAAGTTGACTCCTCAGTCCCTATCATCAGAGCCATTTTTGCATCTAATTTTCCTGTGTCTTCTTCCCCTGTTACAGCATTTCAAGGATCTCCAAGGTTATTGCCCTGATCTTAGCCAGGATCTCTTCTGATGAAGTCTCACGATGTAATTTGTGTTTTACCATCCATGACTGGCCCCTTCAGATGCCACTTCCCGAGTGTTTGTGCTCTTGTTCCTCTTCATGCAGGTCCAGAGCTTTGTGCTGCCACAGTGGCTTCCTCTGCTGGTGCACAGCCCAGTGCTGGGGACTGCATCTTTGTACACTGGAACGATAAGAGCTGAATTCAAGTTAATAATCTGTACGTTCACGGAACAGAAACAGATGGACCAAACAAACCTCCTCTCTTGGCAGCTGTTGCATGTTTCAGGGTCTTGTTATCTCCACACTTTGCTCTTCTTTTTTCTTCAATCTGCTGGACGGAGGTAATGAACATGGAAGTATTAGGTGTAAACGTGTCTGTCCTGCCAGCAGGGCTGGAGATGCGCAGAGCCGAGGATCATTGTAATCAGCTCGATGGGTGGTTCTGCCGGTGGCCAAATGGATTCCATATGTGAGATCATCTCTCATGCAGAAGGCATTGTCACTAGCTCCCTTTCTAAGAAACCTTTCTGCTCTCCTAGGTGAGATACACTGTTACTCCAGCATGGTAACTTTGGGAACTTCCAAAATTATAATGCCTCTGTTCATTTTCGTCACTGCAGACAGATAATGTTGCTATTTCAATAATTTTATTCTTTACACAGTTTTAAGCCTCTGCATGAAGATCATTCCAGTGTCCAGATGAGAAACATCATCTTGGGTGAGGAGAGTAATCCGGATTGAAGATATACCATACTCATGCTTTTAATTTTAGGCTTACACCATTAACCAAAGAGCAACAAACTGCCACTCTTCATATCTGTGTAACCTACTGGAAAAATCAATCTATTGAAGCCAACATCTTTATCCTCATGTCTCTTTTTATAATGAAGGCAAGTTCTCATGCCCAGAGGTCCTCAGAGAATCTTACATACAAGTGGGCAAGGTAGCTGCAGAAAGGGAGAATGTAAACTGCTCTCCACGTCTCCAGAAGATTTAAGTTAGAGGCAACAGAGACCTGTTTGATAGAGGAGAGGGCAGTGGATAGATGCCTAGGAAGGCTGTGAAACCTCTCGCACTGGCAGTTTGTCCAATCTGTTCTTCATCTCCCAGGAATTAGTTAGGGGCTAGCTCATCTGGATTTTCTACCAGCCAGTTTTTCAACTCTGCTTTTTGCTCTTATGTAGCAGCAGATGTTCAGATTCTAAATATTTTCCAAAGCTAGCCAATTATTATTGAGTATAATTAACACCAGAATCCATAAACCTGCTTTAGGTTGGACCCAGGCCTATTCTGTGTTTACAGAATAAAACCTCAATGTGGAGGTCACCTCTTGGAAAAGCAAGGAGCAGTCCTGGCTCCCAGGATCTCCCTGCAAAGCAGATAAATACTTGTGGAGTATCGAAAGCGAGGAACACGTAGCTGTGTGCCCTAGCAGTAGCACAACTTAACACTTACAAACTCTCCAAATGTATTAGTGCTGAATTAATTACCCAGCCACGTATCTAAACTCAAATATTCAGGAAAGTGATTAATATTACTCAGAACTACCAGTTGATGGATCATTGTCTGTAATAAGGTTGTGGTAGTTCGAGATCCACATTTCCTGTGGTTAACAATGGATTATTCACATCGGACGTGCGGCATAACTGAGTTAAGGTTATGGCAGCAAAATTATCTTCTGGAATGTACCAATCTGAGTCATACAGTTTGGTAAAGATAAAGTTGCATAATTCAGGGGTATTGTTATGTGCTTGCACTAAACACTATGGTCCTGCGTTCTGAAGAACAGCAACAGCAGGATAGGAATGGTCTTGGTTCATCCTAGGATCTGGTTAAATAAATGAGAAGCAGCGTGCCGTGTTTGGGAGGTTTCAGTTATAAAGCTATTTCAAGAAACCCATGAGGATTTCACGAAGCCCTGCAGCTGCAATGTGTGCAGGCAAACAGGATGCTGTTCGATCACCAAAGGAATAACAAACAACTCCAAAAGAGGGGGTAATTTAGTTAAATATAGCGCTTGAAATAATATACTAAGAATTCAAGGCTTTTGTGGTCATTCTACCTTTTTATGCGGTGGATAGTAGCAAAATCCTCAAACTGTTAATGACTGCAAATGACATTCCCGCAAGCACAGAAATGAAAATCTGGAGATAAGAGGCCAAAGGGCAGTGAGGCGAGCGCAGGCTCTAGGAAATAAGATACAAAGAAGAAAAGCACCCGAACGTCTGAGATCATTGTTTTATCTGCCAGATCTTTGAGGTCCTAAGTGCACGGCAACACTGAGAGACATGTGCAGTACTCTAACCGCTGTGAAGGTGCCGATGGTCAGTGCACGAGCTGATTGACTGATTTAGTGCAGCCTGAGGACTAAGCTCTGCTGTCTCTAAGAATCCTTCTCTAACACCAGCCAATGTAGATGCTTCAAGAAGAGGGCAAGACTTGGACAAAGCAGACTCCCAGTTTCCAATCATTTGCAGCTCAGGGACTTCCTGGAGAGGTGGACTTGGTATATTAATAACCCTAAATCTCTCTCTCTTCCTTGAAGGGATGCTTTTGAAGCCACATTAGCTTTTAGTTCCCACAACACCCTGTGGCAGGAAGTTCCAAAGTTTAACGACAGGCACGAAGAGTCATTTCCTTCCGTTTGCTTTGAGCTTGTCCTCTCGTACTTTAAATTGCTGCTTCCTTATTCTTTTATTGGAAAATGCAATGGAAAAATCAATCTCTTCACCTTCTCCATGATGTTCATGGTTTTCTAGATTTACCCTGGCCATCTCTTAGACTGAAGAGGTAACCTATTTAGTTCTTCCTTATATTGAGTAGTTCTCTACTCCTGCTACTCTCATCTGAATCTTTTTAGCTCTATTGTTTCCTTTTAAAGTGAGAGGACCAGAGCTTCACACAAGATTCAAGCTGGAAGAGCCTGTTCTCTGCTTCATTCTCTGTTCCATTCCTGGCGATTCGTAACATTTTATTTGCTTTATTGACTGTTACTGAATGCTTCCCTGACATTCTCATGGAACTATCGATTATAGCCCCAAGTTTTCACTCCTGGCTGGTAATGGCCAGCTCAGGGCCACATGTGAGCTGAGGGCTGCTTTTCCCCTTGTGCATTATTTCACTGTGCAGTCACTGAGATTCTGCAATTCTTCAGTCTCTCCTCATCTTTAATACCCAAAGCAGTTTTGTATCTTGACTAAAGCTTGTCACTTTACTCCTTTTGAGCTCATGTATGAGTTTGCTGAGCACATATCTCCAGGGGACACCACTGCTGATCAACCTCTACCACAAGACCTGACCATGAGTTTCCACTCTGTTTCCTAGGGTTTTTATTCGTTCCTTTTTTATTCATCCAGGGACATTCCCATTTACGCCTTGACTTTCTTTAAAAGCCTTTGGTGAGAGATACAGTCTGCAGCTCTCAGGAAATAAAAGCTGGTTATATCAACAGGATATCCTTTATCCAAAGGCTTGTTGACACCTTCAGAGAACTCCAGTGGGACCATATGGCAGGACTTCCCTTTATAAAAGCCGTGATGACTCTTCCACAGCACATCACATTTACCCATGTGTCCACTAATTCAATTTTTTTTGCTATTTTCTATGAAGTACCAGTACAAGACCAGTCTGCACTTAGCTTCTTACGCTGCTGGAAGAGCTGAGACCTCACATAAATCTGAAAGGCTGAGACAAAGGTATTCCCACTGTTGTTGGGATATTTTTTCCAGTACTTCCTCTTACTGTTTATTGTTGTTTTCAGTCAGGTATACGAGCGAATGCACAATGCTCAGAGAGCAGCATCATTTCCCCATGTCAGGATTCCTCTACCTAAGCCAAAAGGCTACAAACAAAACTCCCTGCTGCGGTCAGTCCTCTCCTCGCTGTCAGGACTGCAAGAGAAGCGCTCTCCTTTCAGTTACATCTCCAAGGGGCAGCAAGTGCCTCTTTCTCACCACATCCCCTAAAAACCTGAGGGTGGGAGTCCTGCCAAATAAGGGGAGGAAGCACCAGATGGGTTAGTTGCTGCCAGCCGCCAGTTGCAGTCGGCCCCCAAGGGAAAACGGTTATTTAGCATGTGCTGAAATGATTCTGTGCGGTGAATCAGGAACACGTTTATAGCCCCCAGACAGCCAAACCTCCCCCTCCCTTTTAAGAGAGAAATTCATGCAGGTGACAGTCTGCCTTCATTGACTACCTGATCCTTTCAATTATGATTTTTGGTTTTAAGATTCATCAATCTATCTATCTGCACCGATTGCCTGGGAAAGCAGAGGAGTGGCTAAATCATCTAACCAGCCTCATACTGCTCTTCTTCTTGGACTGGTGGGGTTCTGACTTCTTTACATTTCGGAAAATATTGAAAGCAAAATAAATTATGGAAAAAGAGCAGCTGCTAAACAGATCAAGAAGGGCTTTGTGGCCATTTCCTCAAAAATAAACCACTGAAAGGTAAACAAGCAGGCTTCCCTCCCACATGGAGTACATTTCATCCCTTTCTAGTTTTTAACAACTTTTGACGTTAGTGAAACACCAGCATTTTTGGGACTTGCACTGACTGCAGAGAGCTTTCTGGAGCTACCCCAAGGAATGTGTTGCTCTGATTCTTCTCACAAAACCCTTTCCCATATATTGCACTGGGCTCTCATCACAAAGCTGACCTCTCTGGGAAGCTTGAGGAGGTGTAAAGGTTTTAGCAGACACTGAAGAGTGACTCATGTTCCGGAGCGCTGCTGGCAGGAGCACAGATGTGCAGGAAGCGAACCTTCGTCAGAGTGAATAATTCAGGTGAGCACAAGCGCAACACCCGAAGGCACATACATGCTCGGTGTGATGCATAAAGCTGTGTAATGTGGGGTGTCCTTACACAGATGACCTCAGGGGTCTATATTATGGCTTCATAGTACTTTGAATGTGAACCACGCTGTCCCCTACCATGGAGAAGAGCTTCCACTTGCCTGTCCAAAGGAAACATGGCATGCTTGCCTGCCATGCCTCCTGCGTCTCTCCCAGCAGCCATAGGATGCTCTCAGATTACCAAATCAAGAAGCCTCTGGTTTTGTTCAGAAGGTTCCTGAGATCCCCCGCTGTGAGGAGGATGGGATCTGTAGGTTGGCAGACCTCAGGATTCACTTTACTCTGCTGCTTATCTCACTCCCTTGGGAAGGGCAGAGGCAGACTAAATCTCATCTGACTTACCAGGACTTTGGACACCTCATTCCTATTAACTTCAGTAAGGAGTATCCATATCCTGTAAGAAGTTTTGAACTTAAGACTCTGAAATGTTTTTATTCGACCCCTTCCATATACATCAAGTAAAGAAGTGATCACAAAGGGAAAATAAAGGACTTGGGAACATCTTAAACAAAATCTCCAGCCGTATGGATTCAGAAGATCAAGATCCACCTACAACTTTGACTATAGGTGAATGATGATGAGAATAAAATAAGTCGTTTCCATCCATTTTTTTGAATAAATGGAAAGGCCATTAAAATAACCTGGGCCACAGTCTAAAATACCAGTACAGGCACAGAATAGATGCCATGAAAATGCCACAATAAATGGTCATGGAATTGGAAATGTGAGTTGTTGGCAAAATTGCACCTTCATTGAAAACAATGATACAAAAACTCCTTTCACTAATTTATTTGTGTTCTACCTCCAGAGAAACAGGAGCAATGCAAAGTCTTTAGTCTCTTCTAGGCACTCTTCTCAAGCGATCATCTCAAAGTTAATGTAAAGTTACCAGTTATAAAGTGACACCTAAGAAAAATTGGTGCTTTGCCCATTTATTCCAGAAGAAGATGCTCCTGCAGGATAACTTACCCCAAAATGTCCTAGAAGAGCTTTGCAGTAGGTAAAAACCTCCATAAGGAGCATAATAAATAAACAAACTGCCTTGTAAATCATGACTGTCCTACTTAGGAGAATATTGGATTACTTTGGTTTCCAATTTTAGACGTTTCTACTCCTGCATTCTCAGTTTATGCTGGACCTGTACAAAGCACACATTGTATGCACCGGCACATTGACAGCAAAGGAGAAAGGAGAATTTGAAATATAGCTGCTATGATGATCTGCAGTGCCCGGCCTGCTCTGCTCTTCCACATATCTATTGAGCTAAATTCCAACATGCAGAACAGTCTCCTCTTTGCAGTGCAAAGAGCTGTCCTTGTCCCCTCGTGCATGGAAATCTACCCTAAAAACCAGAGGCAGCAAAGGAAGTTCTCTCATGGAAAACTCACAGTGTTGTCATAAGATCCCATCTTCTGTCCAGCTGCAGGGATGGTGACACATCTATGGGAACGATACAGAGATGAAAACAAGCAGCAATAGCAGGGGATGGATGGAAAATCCTGGAGCTGCCGCTTACATCCCTGTATCATCCAGCTGTGATTCATCTCAGTTACAGCAGGTTTGCTGTAGGAAAATCTGGAATATGCTGAGCTCCATTGACTCTCCTCACAAGCCTTGTACAGCTGAACACGTGAAGAGAACATGAACTGCAGTCGCTCGGTCTCCACTGTTTCGAGTTCGTGTTTGCTACTTTGTGCCTTCTGCTGAGTTCAGGGTGAGGAGTGTTCAGATAAACACAGATTTGAAGGAAATATCTAGGGAGTCGCTGCCTGCTGTGGAAATACATGTGGAGGTCATTTGCGAATATCCACAAAGGAGAGCTAGTTCTGGATTAACTTCTCCAGCCAGAGAAGCTAAACTCGCCTTGTGATTCATATGTCCAGTTAAAACTGACAGCACCCTTCAGTTTAACCCATCTGCCACGATGGATAATCAACAAGCCATGACTTAGTGAAAAAAGAATTATGTGAGAAATATGAAATAAATGTGATAATACTAATAACCCACTCTGTTAGCTCCTGAGGAAGAAAAGCGATTGCATTTGTTGAATAAATTCCAACACATCACTTCCCACACCGGCACTGAAGGGCAGTCGTTACAGGATACGTAGCTCCGTAGGGGTCTGGGTAGCTACGACTTCATCACACAGTGGAGCCAACCTACCTTTAACCACTGCCGAGAAGGATGTCCGGCTCCCTGATGCTGTCCCTGACCCCAGCATGCATCCTGCAGCTTCCGTTTCACCGCACCGCTTGTCCCTGGCCCACACTGCGCCAGTCCAGGGAGCGAAACCAGCACGGAGCCCTCCAGTGTTTATGCCACAGAAAGTGTTTGCTGGTGTAGTTCCCAGTGCCAGCAGGCAGCAGGACCGGCACAACGGCTATAGTGGAAATGTGCAGCCTGGTGAGCCTGACCATCCTTTCCAACAACAGATACCTATTAATTAGGATCCAAAATCCGATCAAATCTCATTCTCAGCCTCCTTATACCACCATGCCATGCAGAGAACAGCAGTGGATGCCCGGGAAGAAGCAAAGTGCTGTAAGGGGAAGAAACATGCAGTCATGAATGACCATGAGAATTAATTTCTGCCATAAAATATGGCTTATAATAGGAAATGGCTGAGAAGCATCTCGAAACCTGGTCCTCTAGCAGTTAATTTTAAAAAGTATTAGTTATGGCTTAACATCACCTGAAAGTACGGGAATGCCCCGCAGCACAGACTGACAGGCAGGGCTGCAGACCTGGGGAACGGGCAATTTGATGACACTTGACAGTGCAAGGGCCACTGTCAGTTAAAGGGAAATGGAAGGGCACCAGGTGAAGCTCCTGACTGCAACAAGTACCAGCGTATGGCTTAGTCACGGGCTCGAGGCAGTGGTTTGCTAGACAGGGAGGAGGGACAGTCTCCAACGTCCGACAGTGAAGCGACCAGGGGAGCATCTAGCCGGCGGTGTTTTAAAGTTTTCTGGAAGTTTTTCCTATTGATTCACCCCATGGAGATATGTGGGGAAAGAGCAGTTGTTAGGGAGGCAGCTGAAGGAAAAGGGGTTGCGCGCTTTCCCGGCTCTCAGCACGGCCTTGTGCTGCTGCGGGCGTTGATGCAGAAAGCAAGTGTAGCAAATGAGCGTGTAGAAGTAGGGGGTGACAGAGACACATCTGCTGCCTGAAAAACTGACCTGGAGGGACAGGGAAGGATGTGAGCAGCTGGATATGTGGGCACGTATCGTATCGATTAGTGAACGGGCTCCTATAACTGTCAGAGTTGCACGCGCGGTGAATGCAAGTTACGGAGAGGCACTTCAATTGAGAGAAAAACCAGTAACAGAAAGACCTTCCTGTTCTTTAGAAACACTGGCAGAAGAGGGTTATTTTTAAACTGCTGCCCACACTGAGTCATATTGTTGATATAAATTAGCTTGGCCTGAAACAGAAAGTTCAGGAGCTGCCAACAGCAAAGGCAGCCATGGGGATGAGCTCACGGGAGGTTGCCAGTCCTGTGGAGTTAGGCTGGTCCCATCACGGATGGGAAAAGTCAAGAAAAGCCAGAGTGTGTGAAGAAGGTGAGTTGCGTGACCTGCTTCCGTTGGACATGGTGCTGAGCAGGGGCTTTGCAGGGTGATAAAGAACATCTTTGGGGGAGCAACGCGGCTAATCATACATATAACAGACGTTGTGCCTCCTTTGAATGCTGCATCTCCCTCCGCAGCCTGGCAGATCAATGGTGTTATTCTGCTCCGAGCGGTACAGCAGGAGACCACTCGGTGCAGATCCACTCTTACATTCAAGTCATCCCACCAAATAGGAGGCTTGCTGTCATTTCCAGAGGTGAGACTGAAATTCCATTAAACCCCCTAACCCATGCTCAAAGAGAAACTATTCTGGTTTCCCCATCTGCCATGAGGGATTCTGCCCCTCTGCTCTGCCCTGGTGAGACCTCACCTGGAGTACTGCATCCAGCTCTGGAGCCCCCAACACAAGAAAGACGTGGACCTGTTGGAGTGTGTCCAGAGGAGAGCCACAAAAATGATAGAGGGCTGGAGCACCTCTCCTATGAAGACAGGCTGAGAGAACTAGGATTGTTCAGCCTGGAGAAGAGAAGGCTGTGGGGGGACCTTATAGTGACCTTCCAATACCTGAAAGGGGCCTATAAGAAGGCGGGGGAGGATCTGTTCACCAGGGTTTTTAGTGGCAGGACAAGGGATAATGGTTTTAAGCTAGAAAAGGCTAGATTTAGATTAGACATTAGAAAAAAGTTATTTAATGTAAGGGTGGTTGATCACTGGAACAGGTTGCCCAGAGAAGTGGTGGAGGCCCCATCCCTGGAGACATTCAAGGTCAGGCTTGATGGGGCTCTGAGCAACTGATCTAGGTAGAGATGTCCCTGCTTTTTGTAAAGGGGTTGGACTAGATGGCCTTTGGAGGTCCCTTCCAACCCAATACCTTCTATGATTCTACAATCTGTGTGGTCCGCTCAGCACCTCTGCATCCTGCTCTTCACATGTGAGGAACCAGGATGCTATGGATGCCAGAGCCGGCATCACTCATGGGTTCCTGGGCTGCTTACTGAGGAACATGAGCTCTGGCATTCCCAAAATGTTCCTCAATCCATGCTGCTGCTCAAGCTGCTTTGAGAATCAATAGCAGCAGGAGCTACTGAGCATCTCAGAGTGACAGACACCAATCGCTGTGCTCAGCGGGTCCGATCTGTGGAGCAGACGATGCCCACATCAGGTGTGAAGAGGCAGCAGGTGATGGAGGGATCCCATCTGCGGGGACCAGCTGAGGCATTAAGGGGAAAAAAACCCCTCATTTCCCAGCAATCTTGGCATCCTCCAAGAAACAGGCCCAAATGGGGTGGGCTTGAAAGTCAGCAGCAAAGCAGCACCTTGGAATGAAAATATCAAGAGCGTCTTTGTGACAATAGCAAAGTGCTGTTTGAAGGGGATTTTTTCTCATCTGTGCTAGAACAGAGGACCAGATGCCATCATTTAGTCATCCGCGCTGGAGAAAGGGGCCCATATGTTGCACGTTATACAATAAAGGAGAATAAATAATTGCGGCCTTAGATGGTATCAGCTCTCTTCCAAGCACAGCGACACACAAATCTTTTAAAGCCCTTTAAATTCGATTCCAAATGTAGGTGACAGGCTCAGAAGATGATGGAGTGGGGAGCGGACATTCCGCGCTCACGCGGTTCTGCTCGGCCAGCGCGGGACTGGAGCCGTGGCGCTTGCAAACTGGCACCGTGTCTGAGGAGAATGATTAATTAAACTCTAATCAACGCAGCTTCATGAATGGCCCGTTTTGTAGCCAGGACAGCGAGCACCCACAACCCCTCCACCGTGGGGCGAAGCTGGTTTGCGTCTCCCCAGAAGCGAGGCGTTCCTTGGGGGTTTGCTGCTTTGCCGCACACAGAACCCCACGCAAGTGCTCTGCAATAGCAATTCGCTTTTTTCTGGATTCTTCAAGATGTGGGAGTAGGTGCATCACATCTCCCCTGCCACGTGCCAAGACCTGTGCTCTCCCCACCGCTCCGAATCGCTGGTCTTTAAGAGGAGAAAAAGCCTCTTGGTGCATTTAACACTGGTGGAGGTTTTTTCCCTCTGCAGTATAAAAGCTTTCCCCATTTTAGAGAAAACCACATCGTGTCTGGGACTGACGGGAGACTCCAGCAAAGCTCAGATTTTTACTTCTTAAAGCAAATTCCCCCAGCAAAACTGCTGGGTATGGAGCAGAGCCCTGGAGGGTGTGACACAGGCATCCTCGGTGCTGCCTTGTTTTACACGAACCCTCTCCCTCTCACAGGGTGGAAGGGACCTCTGAACATCATCTAGTGCAACCTCCCTCTCACATCTCTCTCACCGGGCGGGGATTTCTTGCTGCCGGCCATGCCTCCGAGCAGAGCCCTGAGATGTGGTGGCTGTAACCAAAGCGTCTCCCACGGCCGGGTACCAGAAATCCGTGTGCTTCCTGCTCCATCACGGGCTCGGTGGGAAGCGGCGAGGGCTCACTTGAAGTACCACGGGCAAAGCTGTGCTGCTTCCTGCAGCAAGATTTTAGAGACAAATCCTCCTGGGCGGGCAGGGTCGGACCCTCCCTCCCTTGAGCAAGTCACTGAACTTCTCTCTCCAAGGGGCTCATCAAGGGCTATTACCTGGAGCCTCGGTGGAAATTACAGCTTGAAAGACTCGTTGCTTCGCTCGTGCTCTGTAATTTGTAATCAGAAGCAAACTCTGGATTGATCAGCAGGCAGTTAGGGATGCGGGACCTCTCCGGAGGGAGACGGCACATTGGTAGGGACCAGGCTCTGCAGGGAATAGGGGAGCCTCATTTCCCAGATCCTGCCTCAACATCCAAAGGTAATTTGGTCCCAGCGACACTCCTTTCGCCTTTCTCAGGTGGTTTTAGTGAGCAGGAACCAATGTACCAAGCTTCTGATGTAGTTAGCTCTTGTCCTGACCTTTTATTTCCAGTTTCCTCTGAAGGCAGCTGCTCTGTTACCGGTTGTGTTGGGAGCCACAGCAGCATCGCTCGCGGGTCCAAGGCGACTGCCCGGACCGCTGCGTCGCATCCTCCGAAATGCTCCCTCTTCACCTCCAAAGAAGACACTATCTAGCCCCAGAGCTGCGCTGGATTCTCCCCTTCAAATATTGCACTTTGCAGTGGAAGTCTCAAACCAAGGGGCCAAACTCTTCTGTAGGGTTTCCTGCCCTGAAGGGCAATGAAGCAGGATCCCAAGTTTCTGCTCTCCAACCCCTGTGGCTTCTCCCTGCAGACCAACCTCATCCCCGCTCCCGTTGCCTCTCCCACCTTGGCACAGGAGTCCCAACACCCTGCAAGCCCTGGGGTTAATGCGGTGGTGAACCCATCCTTAAGAGCATCCCTCCTTAACCCCCTCCTTGCCAAAATGGGGCTGCAACCCCCAGCAAAGCCTTTACATCCAAAGCGCTTGACCCCAGAGAGCTGCCCGAGCAACCCAGTTTAGACATTTGACATTTGCATTTCCTGCCCACGATGCTCAGGAGGCTGCTGCCTCGCCTGGAAGATCGTGCTGGGGACTCGAGCTCGCCTCGCCAGCCAGCGAAGAGGAGCGGGCCAGACGGAGCAATCCTCAGACCACGGCCACGTAAACCACGCCAACGGGAGAGATGTTAATCGGATTGGATCCCTCTCCCCTGCAGCCCCTCCTGGGCAGGGAGCAGCCACGCAGACGTCTCCTCCGCTTGAGAGAATCGCTTTCCTCTCTGCCAGATGATGCTAATCGGGGTGTGGCGGGAGGGCTCCGGCGCTGGACAGCCCAAGGATGCTGAGCTGCTCCTCTCCAACCCGCTCTGCTACCACTGCTGAGGAGCTGGAGGGGGAAAAACCCACAAAAGCATGAAGTAAAAAAGGAGGGTAAAGGCAGCAGGGACAGTTTCTGCCCCTGGTTCCTGCAGGACAATAACACTGAGCTCTCATTTTGCTCCACTGCCACGCAGCTTTCCAAGGGCACGCGCCCCTCGCCGTCTCACGCTTAGGGAAATTCAGCTTCAACTTCTAATTGAGGTTGACAAACCCATGTCCTCGCGCCTCTGCAATTGTTAATACTTCATTAATTAATTAAATGCTTTTTAAATTCTCTTGATCCCGGCTGTTAGAGATTATGACAATCAGTTACGAACTGGCGGGTGCCGAAAAGAAAAGGAACAAATTGACTTGTCTTCTGAAAAGCCAGATGGGAAGGCTGCTCTTGGTGAAGACGGGGCCGTTCGGCACAGCCCTTCCTCCCGGCCATTGGCACTGAGCCTCCAAAGAACTGCCAACATCTGTCCACAGCCAGAAAGGTCTCTTTTTTTATATGTTTATAAGTGGTATCTCTGCTTTTTTCTGCATATTTAATTTTAGGTAATAGGGAAAATGTGGAAACGCGGTGGAGATGTTTCCAGCATGAGGTTGGGGTGGTTTCAGCTCAGTTTGCAGCTGGGCTCTGCGATGAGTCTGGCTTTGGGATGTATCCTGCATTGACTCGGCTCCGGGCTACAGCTCAGCCCTTCTCCTGCCTCCTCCATGGGTGGGTCCACACCTGGTGCCACCAAACTCCAGGCAGCGGTCAGCATGGAGGGAGGTGAACCTCGCCCTGAAAATCCAGCTGGGGTGTCTTCGCATTTGCTTCAAATGAAATACTAACCCAAAACCTCCGTTCTTTAATGAGACATCAAATAGCATCAACTTAATAGAATTTCAATCCCAGGCAGCTTTAGCACTTGTAAAATGTTTCAAAAGCTCGGCGCACACGCAGCTCGCTGGCACCATCTCCCAGTTAATGATGCTGGAAGTTGTCTAGTTGTCTATTTGCCGTCTCGGCTGTTCCTTTCCATTTGCTCCCTTCACAAAAGCACCAAAAAAGTGTCTTTAAGGACAAGAGCTTAACCCTTCCAGCACCTGGAAGGTATGGGGGAAGTCAGACAGCCCACGAGTCACCAGGTGCTGGAGGTGAGCAAGCACCAGAAGAAAAATGTGATTTTGGAGCTCCGGGCTCCTCTGGGTCCCTGTTTCATAGAATCATAGACTGGTTTTGGTGGGAAGGGACCTTTCAAGGTCATCTCATCCAACCCCCTGCAGGGAGCAGGGACATCTGCAACCAGAGCAGGTTGCTCAGAGCCCCGGCCAACCTCCCCTGCAAT